>CAUYLG010057647.1:0-287309 GCA_963573385.1 Cacajao melanocephalus
ATTGCCGACTTTCAGATTGGGTCTGAGTGGACGTCTGGCTTGCTGATGATGAAGTTTTTTCTGTTTCTTAGTTTTCCTTTGGCGGACGCCCCTTCCCCACAGAGCTAGGCCTTCCCGGGTTCAGCAGTGCTTACTGTGAAACTCTCAGTCCTCAGCGTTTCCAATTGCTGTTCTCCTTGTGGGGATGGGACCAGGTGAGCCCGACTCAAAGGGCACCCAGTCACGTATACTCCGCACTGAGAAGCGCCACGCCACGCCGGGGCACTGGCAAAACAGCCACGCCAGCCGAAAGAGTTGCGCTGGAGACCTGAGTGGCTCTTCCACCGGGAATCTCCCTGTTTGTGGGCAACAGAAATTCATCTGAAATTGCGGCGTCCATTTGTTCTCTGCGCTTTCACTGGGAGCTACAATCTTGAGCTGTTGTTAATCGGCCATCTTGAGCTGTTGTTAATCGGCCATCTTGGATCTCTCCTCCTGGTGATGAAGTTTTTTCTGTTTCTTAGTTTTCCTTTGGCGGTTGCCCCTTCCCCACAGAACTGGACCTTCCCGGTTCAGCTGTGCTTGCTGTGAAACTCTCGGTCCTCAGGGCTTCCAATTGCTGTTCACCTTGTGGGGATGGGACCTGCCAAGCCCGACTCAAAGGGCACCCCATCCCAGATACTCTGCACCGAGAAGTGCCACGCCAGGGCACCGGCAAAATAGCCGCGCTGGCCAAAAAAGTCGCGCTGGCGACCTGTGTGGCTCCTCTGCCGGGAATCTCCCAGTCTGTGGGCAACAAAAATTCATCTGAAAGTGCGGTGTCCACTCGCTCTCTGCGCTTTCACTGGGAGCTACAATCCTGAGTTGTTGTTAATCGGCCATCTTGAATTTGTCTAAACCACCTATTTCTAAATAAACCATGAGTCAAAGAGAAAGTCTCAAAAGAAGTTTACAAAATACATGGAATGGAATGAAAATGAAAATAAAGTATATCAAAGCCTGTCAAAGCAAGCAGAAGAAAGGAAATAATAAAAATCAGAACAGAAATCAATGAAATTGAAAATATAAAAACAATAGAAATCAATAAAACCAAAAGCTAGTCTTCTAAAAAAATTAATAAAATCGATAAACCTTTAGCCATACTGAAAAAGAAGCCATAAATCACCTATATAGAAAAATCCTGCGCTATCATCACAAATACTACAGCCATTAAAATTATAAGAACATGTAAATTCACACTGATACATTTGTTCATTTAGAATGAATGAATCCATACCTCTGAAACTACAAATTACCACCCTAAACCAAGAAGAAATAAATAAAACAAATAGTCCTACGACCATTTAAAAAATTAAATATGGCTGGGCGCAGCGGCTCACACCTGTAATGCCAGCACTTTGGGAGGCCGAGGCAGGCAGATCACTTGAGGTCAGGAGTTTGAGACCAGCCTGGTCAACATGGTGAAATCCTGTCTTTACTAAAAATACAAAAATTAGCTGGGCCTGGTGGCAGGCCTCCCAAGCTGCTTGGGAGGCTGAGGCAGCAAAATCACTTGAGCCCAGGAGGTGGAAGTTGCAGTGAGCTGAGATTGCACCACTGCACTCCAGCCTGGGCAACAGAGCAAGACAGCAAGACTCTATCTCAAAAACATATATATATATATATATATATATATATATATATATATGCACACACACATACACACACACACACACATATATATACACACACACACACATATCGTGTATATATATATACACACACATGTATATATATATATATACAAACATATATATATACACAAACATATAGTGTGTGTATATATATACAAACATAGTGTATATATATATATATACACATATAGTTTATATATATAAATACAATAATAAAATAAAATAAAAAATTAAATATATAACCTAAAATCTCCTAAAATATATCTCCAGGTCCAGATGCCTTCACTGGTGAATTCTACCAAATATATTAACTATATTGTACTAGATTTTGCAACATGTTACTATTGTGGGAAACTGGGTAGAGGGCATAGGGAATCTTTCTGTATTATATTTTTACAACTGCATGCAAGCCCACCATTATCTCAAAAAGTTTAATTTTAAAAAAATGATAACACAGGACAAAAAAGATTATGCTAAAAGTTAAGAAATTTCTTGTGAAACTTCTGGATTTGGTACTCTGGAGAGTGCAGTAATAGCTCTTTGACATTTTCCCCATTTATTCTCTGATAATTAGTCTCATTATATTTTCTAACTCTATAAATTATACTTATATAGCAAATTATTCATTTCACACAGGTTTTCAGGTTTATTTTCAGTGTTGACTTCATCTCTTATGATTTATTTTTCTCTCTGATTGTGTCTGCATTTTCAATTCTACTTTTGTGTATTTGTGATTTCACCATTTTTTTTTATTAGTCTGCTTAGTTTTATTTTTTCAAAAAAAGAAAACAAGATTTGGGGTTTTTTAGTTTTTTATTTTCTTAATAAAACAAGATTTGGGGTTTTTTGGTTTTTTATTTTGTTAAGAAAACAAGATTTTGGGGTTTTTCCCCCAAAGGATCTGCTTTTAAATGTACTAATTCCTCTGTCTCTTATTTTATAATTAATTTAGTTCTGCTTTTATCCTTACTAATTCCTTTCTTCTGCTTTCGTCATGTTTAACATATTGTTCTTTGTGTAATTTTCAATTGGGTTATTTTCATTTGTTCCTACTTAATGAGATAAACTAAGGCTGTGAAGTTTCTTCTGGGCACTGCCTTAGTTGTACCCATGAGTTATCACAGGCAGTGTTTTTATTGTTGCTGTTTCCTGGATACTCACTGTGAATTTTTTTTGTCTGGACAACAGGTGCTCAGATGTGGGGTAGCCACACCACATGATTGATCCATGCGTGGAGCTTTTCAATTCTGTATTTACTTGTTGGTTGTTTGCTTTTAATACTAAATAAAAAGCTGTGAACGCACCACACAATGAGTCACTAGAACTCCAGGAGAAACTTAGGTCTATCTTTGAGATCCTGTCTTACCCAGCCCCCTATTCTTTTTCATCTCATTTGAGCCTCATTAGAAATCTTGTGCTGCTGCTTCCCCACCCATGTTTTAAAAACAAGTTGAGATAAAATTCATATACCTTACAGTTCACCAATTTAAAGTGTACAATTCAGTGGTTTTCATACATTCACAATCAGTTGTGCAACCATCACCAACATCTAATTTTAGACCAATTTGGAGAATATTGCCTTCTTAACTGTATTATGTTTGCCAAACCATGAACATGAGATATCTCTTCATTTATTTAGATATTCTGTCATTTTTTTCAACAATGTCTTGAAGTTTCAGTTGGTAAGTCTTGTAAATCTTCTGTTTAATTTATTGTTAGATATTTTCTTTTTGATGGAATTGTAAATGGAATTATTTTCCTAAATTCATTTTTAGATTATTTATTGCTAGTTTATAGATCTAAGATTCATTTTTGTGTTGATCTTTTATCCTACAATTTTTCTGCAGTCATTTATTAATTCTAATAGATTGTTGGTGACTTCTTTAGGATTTTTTTCTGTACAAGATCATGTCATCTGCACATGGAGATAGTTTTACTTCTTCCTTTCCAATCTGGATGCCACTTTTTTTCCTCACTTAATTGCTCTGGCTAGCACCTCCAATACAACACTGAAATTTATTCTATTTTATTTTATTTTACTGAGACAGAGTCTCACTCTGTTCCCCAGGCTGGAGTGCAGTGGCATGACTCACTGTAACCTCCACCTCCCAGGATCAAGTGATTCTCCTGCCTCAGCCTCCCAAGAAGCTGGGTTACAGGAGCACACCACCACACCTATTATATTTAATGATAAAAACAGCATACATTGGGTCTCAGTTCTATCACATTTTGCATTGCATTTTGATTTTAATGCTTCCTTTAAAAGTCTTTTATTCATGGTCCATATTTTCATAGTTTGGTTTGTGTATTGGTTTTCTCTCTAATAAGAAGGTTTATGGAATATTTTTAGATCCTTTAGTGGTTTCCTTGTAACTGTCTATAATATTCTTTTATGTCTTATTTATTGAATTATAACTAAAAAGACTCTCACCAAGAACAAAGGAAAGTGAATTTACTTCCTCTACCTCACTTTCTCCAATGTCTTATTTGGGTATATTTTTATTTATCCTTTTACATTTTAAATACTATTCTTCTCCATTGATTCCTTGATTTCCCAGCTTCTTATGTGTTATTTCCTCCTTCAAATATGTGTATTTGTTGATACTTACCTTGCTTGGAACTCCAGCTACAGCTGTGATATAAGAGCTAATATATTTCTTCAATTTTGGAGGACCATCAACTGATAACTCTTCAAATATTGCTTCTCCCCAACTTCTCTGTTTCTCCCTCTAGAACTTCAGTTAGATATGGTTGGAAACCTTTGTCCTGGGCTCTACTTGCCTCTACTACTGGTTGTGTTTTGCTCCGAGCTGATCTTCAAAAGATGCTATCTCCCACCTGGGAGGTGCAGGTTTCACATTCACCTCTGCCACAGCTTGAAGGGTTTCCCTAAACCTGGGAGGGTTTTGTTGTAATTCTCTTCCTTGGGGCCTCCTACCTGGGGCCCTGTGAGTAGCACAGCATTAGGGCCCTCTGATATTTTGATTGTTTTCATGGTTTTGCTATTATGAAGAGTATTTCCATGAATATACATTTCCATGTGTACATTTGTGGTGCAGATTTAGAGTCCAGATTTCTCTCTGATGCCTCCTCTGTCACTCATGGCCTGGGGAGGTGGGCCCACTTTTGTGAGTGATGAGTGGTGGTTTTCTGCTTTCATTTTACTGAAAGGACAGCTTTTCCAGGCTCCTGGCTCTACCCAGAACGATCACTCCTAGCCTCTTTTATGCTCAGGGCCTTTTGCTTCAGCCCCCTGTCCCTCATGGATACTAAACCAGGAGCAGTTTGTCCAGCTCTTATACCTCTGTGGGCCTTTGGCGTTAGCTCCTCCTCACTGCTCTGGCTTTCAGTCATTGGTTTGTTTGTTTGTTTCTGGCATGGAAGAATGTTTCCCTTCTGCTTTTGAGTTCACCAATGTGGTCATAAATCCGCTAAGGTTATATGTTAGCCGGCAATTCACCGTGTTTGTAGTGGGCATCATGGTATTGGTGGAGGCAGGGGTGGGGGTGGGGAGCTTCCCAGCAGCTTGGTGCTGCAAAGACAGCAGAGCGATGGTGATTCTGGCTGGAGAGACTGCCCTTGGGCCTGAGCAGCTAGCATGACTACTGAATTGCAGGAGTCCTGGAGGAGCCTGAGAAGAGGGACCTGGGAGGATAATCCCTAGGGACAAAGATGAGCAGCATGGTAGCACCAGGGGCTTCAGAGGCACATGCCCCACGAGAAATCCTGGGGCTAATACTCAAACCCAAGTGATCTAGCAGACTGAGCTGTCCTTGCTACGGCACTCAGGAACAGCCCTGGTATGTTCAACTGCCTTCTTTGAGTAATATTTTGGGGAAATAAGTGAAAAGGATCTATCTTCCATATTAGAGACCATCCAAAATGCAAAGACAAAAGTAGGGATATTGACAATTTTTCAGAAACAAGAAATTGAAACAAGAGATGACCTTGAATGCCAACTCTCAAGAATTTTCAGAAATCTTGGAGAGTTCATTGAACCTCCTATTGGGTGGAAGGTAGGTTTGAGCTAATTTTACTACTCAAGGGGTGGGTGACCCAGATGACCTCTAGGTTACAAAGAACTGTCACATCCCTTTCCTTGTTTGGTGTACATGGCAGTGCTGTGAACAGACAAAATTTTCCCCATCTTCTGCAGCAAAGATTCTCAACCAGGGCTGATTTTGTTCCTCATGGGATATTTGGCAACATCTGGAGGCATTTTTGATGGTCACAACTAGGGAGAGGGGAGAATGTTACTGGCGCCTGGTCGGGAGAGGCCAGGGATGTTGCTAAACATCTTACAAGTCACAGAACAGCCTTTCACAGCAAGGAATTATCTGGCTCCAAGTGTGAATAGTGCCCAGGTTGAGAAACCCTTATCTAGGCTCAGGTAACTTGGCTTGGTTTCAAATAACCTGTGTTAGGTCCCAAAGCTAGAACATTTGGAAGGATAATTATAGCTCACATTAGTTAACTGCTCTTTGTGCAGGGAATTGTTCTAAGTACGCCCTGGGTATTGTTACTATCATCTTGTTGCATAGATGTAGAAACCAAGAAGCAGAAAGGGTCAGTGTAACCAGGTGCCACACAGGTGCATGGGTCAAACCGGGGCACACACACCCAGCAGAAGTCTCCAGAGGCTGTGCCCTCACCCACTGGGTTGCACTTCTCCCAAGGGTTTGAATTTGAGTCTAGGTTTCCTGCTCCGTCCTAAGTTCTATTCTGTTCCTCAACTCCATTTACAAGTTTATAGCTCAAGACATAGGCTCAGAACACATAAAGCTCTGCGTCAGCTCCAACATGGGCAAAGAGGTTTTTTGAATGTAGCAAAAGGGGAACTTTGTGTCTTTCCTAGGGGAACCCTCGAGCCCCATGGCAGATGTCACAGATTGGCTTGCTTACCTCCATCCCAGCCTCCTGGAGGCAGTGAGGCCCTGGAGCTAACACCTGGGATAACAGCATCCGTCCAATCTTCAGGTCATAACGGAAACAATGCAGTTTTTGGAGATAGCAGTTGGGTCCTCCAGCTTTCTGATTATGGTGCAGGGAGCAGCTTCTCTGGCAAGCAAGTTTAGAAGCTGAGCCTGCAGCCTCAGCCTCCTCCCTCAGCCCTTCCATGGGGTCATAATCCCCTAGTTCCCTGCATTAAATCCTTTTCTGATGGAGCCAGCCAGAGCTGTGTCTGTGATCTGCCACTGCACGTGGACTGATACGTGGCCCAATGAGGGAAGGGAAGAAAGGCCATTGGAGGAGATTCCTCTCCAGCCCAGGGGCAGGTTGCTAGGCAGGAACCTGGGATCCTGGGAAAAGCATGGGATGCCACCAGTATTTTTCTCTTGAGAGGCATGATGGTATATAGAAAAGGATGTGGAGTGAGGGGTGTGGGTAATCGGGGTTTCTAATCGCGTCTCTCCTCATCACATGATGCGTGCACATTGGCCATTCTGTGCCTCTTCCTTGGACTCGGGCATCCCCATCAGTCCCACTCTCATCTCTGACATTCTGTGGCATCGAGTCCCCAGTAACCAAGGGAGCTTGTCAGTAGCGGAGATGCAGGCTGAGATTTAGAGCAGAATCCTCTTTAAATGTCACCGTGCAGTGCTTTCCTGTTTAAAGGGAGATTGACAGCCACAAGCAACCTAATGAGATTGCCGCTCTGCCCCTTCTTTTAGCAGATAGAGTATCTCGCAGGCTGGAAAGCAAGAGGTGCCTCGGGGAAAGGAGGAAGGAACAAGCAGCACCGTTTACCAACTAGTCCAGGTCTGCACTCGACAGGAGGCAATTATTCACACCAACCTACTGAAGAAAGTGGCACTTGAGCTGGGGGTCCCCAGTGAAGCTTCCTGCTGGCTCCCCAGGGGAAGGGGTAGACCTCTGTGGTGTCCCTTGCAGGCCACCTTCCCTTAGTTCTGGCCCACTGTGGCTCTGAGAGAATGACCAGAGGAAAGAGGAGCTGCTGGAAGGGTAGAAAGATCTCAGGACTGGGGCAAGGACCTGGTTCTAGTCTGCTCTGTTGCTGGCTTGCTGTGTGATCTGGGACAGCCCATTCAACTCTATGGGCCTCTGTTAGCTTTATAAAGTAAGGAAAATGGGTTTTCCTTCTGTAGAGGGCAGGGCCTATCTGCTTTGTTTAAGCCTTTATTTCTAGCACCTAGAAGAGTGCCTGGCATCTAGCAAGTCATCAATCGGTTTTATCAGTGGAAAGAATGAAATGGAATCTGCAGCCATGGGAAGACAGGAGGATGGTTTTAAGCACAAAGGAAGGCCAAGTTCTGGCAGTTGCTTTAGGTAAATCACTCTGGCTACCATGTGGAGGATGAGATTGAGATGCCTAGAGCCAGGACAGCTAGTAAGGAAGCTCCTGCAGGAAGATCTATGTAAAATGAGACAGTGAGCTGAGTGCTATAGGATTTGCAGGTCGGGAGTTACACCTTGCAAATACTTTTGCATACTTTGGCACACACACACATTACCTGATGCCATCTTTACGAAGGCCTGGAGAAGAAGACCGGGCAGGGATTGGAACTCGGCTTTTCCAGACATGGAAATTAAGATCTGGAGTGGTAGAGTGCCTTGTGCAAGCATGGACTGAAAAGTGGCAGACTCAAGACTTAGATTGGGATGTGAGAAGACTGAATCACTAGTCACCAGGGAAATGCAAGTCAAAACCACAATGAAACACTCCCCATAGAAGGACTCAAATTAAAAACACTGACCACATCACATACTGGCTAGGATGTGTAGGAACTGGAACTCTCATACACTGCTTGTGGGGATGCAGAATGGTACAACCACTTTGGAAAAAAGAGGGGCAGTTTCTTATAAAGTTAAACATCCATGTACCATATGATCCAAAAATTCCACTGTTGTGTATTTACCCAAGAAAAATTAACATGTGTGTTCACACAAAGCCTTGTTTGTAAATGTTCATATAGCCACTTTATTTTTTAAAATCAAAAAAACTATAAACAACCTGATTGTCTATCAACAGGGGAATGAATAAACAAATTGTGGTTTGGCTGCAAAATGGAATATTAATCAGCAATGAAAAAGGGTGCATAACTGATACCGTCCAGAAGGAGGAATCTCAGAAACAGAATTCTGAGCCTAAGAAACCAGGCCCCAAAGAATAGAAGCTATGTCATGTGATTCCATGTACATGAAACTAGAAAAGTCCAATCTAATCCATAGTGACAGAAAGCAGAATGTGATTGCCTGGGGTCAGAGGTGGAGAGAGAGATTGAATGCAAGGGGGAAGGAGGGATCTTCAATGGGATGGGAGTGTGCAGAAAATGTTCCGAATCCTAATTATAGCGGGAGGTTAGGTGTTTACATATATTCCAGCTCATCAAAGTGTGCTTTTTGTGGTTTGTTATATTAAAATGATAAAGGTCGACTTAAGAAAGTAACTGACCTTTCCTCCAGGGCCCTTGTGGCTTATTCTGGTTTCCTCAGAAGCAGGAAAATGTACAAGGCCCATGGCCACTCACCTAACTAGGGCCAGAAAGCATGACACAGAGGCCCTGTAGGGCTCTCCCTGAGGGCGAGAATTGCTGAGCCGTGGGGCAACAAGCCTGCTTCCTTAGCCTGTTCCCATGCATACCTCCACATCCACATGTCCGCCTTGGTGAGGAGGCCCTGTGGAATGGAACAGGTATGCCATCTGCTCAGAGACAACACTCTGGCTCCAGGCTTAGAGGTGGCCACCTATCCTGCAAATAACCTGGTGGTATTAGGTGTGACTGGCCCTTGCTCCCGGAAGACCCCATCAACACAGAAACAGGCAACACAGACCACCGCCTCCATCAATCTTGGCTCCTGGAGGCTTGAGATCAGAGGTCCGAACTCAGCTCTGGGATCTGTGGTCCTTGCAAAATTCAGAGAGTGTACCCTGAGACACCAGCCTTTAGGGATTCTGGGCACCCTTCCCTCTCTCCTGCCTCAAGTCATTGTCCCTGCAAGGAGGGTTGCAGTTACCAACATTCACACAGAGCAGTGCTTGGTATCTGTGAGAAAACGCTCCATACTCAATGGGAAGGAAAGTTCCGGGAAGAAAGGGGAGAGCATCAGAGCACCCACTGGTGCAGAACAAGGTCACTGGGGTAGAAGAAGGCTCAGGTATGGGCTGGCTCTGAGGTTTGAGGTGAGGCCAGGACCTGTTGGTGGGCTGCCTGGATCTTGCAGCTCCTCTGCTTAAAACTGTGCTGCTTCCTTTGACCGGTGTCTGGAGGACAAAGGTGTCTCCCCTCCTCCAGGGTCTAAGGCTTGTCAGGATCCAGCTGCAGCTGCCCTCTGCCACTCTTGTTCACATTGCCTTTGCTCTTTTCTGCCTCCCTGCCTCAGCCCATGCTGTCCCTTCCAACTGGAATACCCTTCCCTCATTTCTCCATGTGGCAATTCTAATTTGCATTCCAGTCTCCACTCCAGAGACTTCTGAGAAGCCTTCCCTGATCCTCCCAGCAGAATTAATTGTTCCCTCCTCTCTGCTCAGAGAACACTTGGCTTGCTCTGCCATTTATTTCTGGGTTTGTTTTCATGACAAGCTTCTTTCAAGAGGGCAGACCCTGTGTCTTTTTAAGCTCTTATCCTGAGCACTTGTACAGACTGGACACCCAGGCAATGCCTGTGGAGGGAATGAGGAATGAGTCCCCCCAGTCTTACGTGGGCATCTCTGCGGACACCAGCATGCTGGGCAGACAGGCCCTGTCTGCATGTGGGCAGCTGAACCCTAGCACTGGGGCAGGACCCTGGGGCTTGGTCCTATAAGACAGACTGAACAGCCAAATAGGGGCAGCCTTGGAAGCAGGAACCTGCTCTGCTAAGCCTCTGATATTTACCAGACTGACAGTTTCCCAGCCAAAGCAGCCCAGAGACAGGGAATAGCTGGAGAAAGTGGGTCATCTTGACTCTTATTCAAGGCACCAGGGAAAGCCCTGGGGTTTAGCCATGGCAGTGATGGAGACTGATCCTGTCATTTGCTTGCATCCAAATGAAAGGGATTAGTGGCTGCACCAATATACTAATTTTCTGTGCAACACAGAGAAAGGGCAGCTAGTGGAGATTTTAAAACTCTGTGTGTGCACATGCATGTATGTGCATGCATGTGTATGTGTATATATATATTATACATGTATACTATCTATGCCCACATCACATGTACAGTGTTCAAGTGAAGTTATCCACACGTTATCTGACAAGATGGGGAAAAGGCTTTAAGAACTTTAGAGCTGTAAGACTCCAGTTTGAGTCCCAGCATTCACTCAGGACCCCTACCTTCCATGAGCCTCTGTTTCCTCATCTGGAATGCAGACTGGAAAGTTGTACAGACCAAAGGGGCAGTGAGGGTGACAGTGAAGGGACCTGCTGCACGCATCAGTGGTGATCTTCAGAAGCGGCTTCTGCTCCCGCAGTTGGATTTCCCAGCATGGATGACATTCAAGTCACCAGCTCATGCTCAAGACCCACTTGCAAGCCACACAACTCCAACCCCCAAAGGGAGCCAAGAGTGGTACTACATCTGAAGGCAATAGATGCACTTAGGCATCACAGAGCTAGCTCTAGCATATTCTGTGACCTTGGCCAACCATCTTCCCTCATCTTGTCCTCAGTTTCCCCATTTGTACAATGATAGCTTCGGCTGCCTCTTCACTCTTCATATCTCAGCCCTTTTGGAACAGGGAGGGAGGTAAAGCGCTGGGTACATGCCTGGGCAAGGATAGTCATAGCAGGGCAGGCTCAGTGGGCAGAGGAATGTCCCCAAAGCTGGGACAAAGTCAGATTGCCAAAGGCACCACTTTTATTTCATCCTTCACTAATATTCTGTTCTTTGTTCTCATAGCCGCCACCTCCTCCTCCCAGTTATAGAAGAAGCCATGTTAAAATGAGGCTTTCCTCTTAAATTAGAAACTAAGCCCCATTGTGTGGTCCATGACAACCTCCCTTATGAATGAAACCAGCTAATAATGAGGCCCTTTCCCAGCGTCAAGAGCCAAGCCCACACCCTCCCCCTTCTGCTTGGCCAATGGCAAGGGCGACACAGCCTCTTCATTTCTTCTGCTCCATAGAAGGCAAGGGGAGAGGAAGGGGATCATCTTCCCATTTCACAGATGGACAAGGGCCTCCCTGCCACAGCCCTATGGCTCCCAGCATTTGAGGGCTACACAATGCCTCTGCCTTAGGAAGTCCTCACTGCATGATGGGATTTCAGCCGCTTTCCCGTGTCACCCTTTGCCATAGCCCCTTACTTTTCTACACCTGGATGGGAGAAAATGTCCATGCTGCAAAGACAGATTCTCCTTTTTGGCCTAGAAACTACCTCTAAATCATTCTAGTCTCAGCTGCAACATTGCCTCTCCAGTGTGCATAAGTGGCTCAACCCATGTTCTGGCTCTACCCCCTGGATACCATTTATAGGGCTCATCTAACTATGTAGTCGCTCATTTAACTCTCTCCTGTCCTGCACATGGGAACTCTGTCAGAGCAGGGTCCCTGCCTCATCCCTTCTCATCCCCCCAGCCCCAGCACGCGCTCTGGACTCAGAAAAGCCCCCAAAACTGTTTGTCGATGAGTTATTATGGTATCAGTGAGAACTGACAACTGTGGGGCATCCTGTGTCCCAGGAGCAAGTGCAGGGCCCTGGCTTCATTCTTCAAGGATGTCTTTAAAGAGGTCCATAGGCCAATGTTGCCCCCAACCCCAGAGTTGAACCTATTCCCAGATACCCTTCTGAGTCTCTCTTGAATGGGACAGAATGGGATCTGTCCTAGTCTGTTCAGGTTACTATAACAAAATACTACAGATTGGGTGGCTTATAAACAACAGAAAGTTATTACTCACAGTTCTGGAGGCTGGAAGTTCAAGATCAATGTGTTGGCAAGTGCAATGTCTGGTGACAGCCCACTTTCTTGTAATAGACGTTCACAGACGGCGCCATCTAGCTATGACCTCACATGGCAGAAGGGGCAAATAGTGCCCTCAGGCCTCTCTTAGAAGGGCACTTGTACCATTCATGAGGGCTCCACTCTCATGACCTAGTCACTTTCCAAAGGCCCCACCTCCAGCACTATTGCTCTGGAGATTAGGGATCAACATATGAATTCTGGGGAAACACCAACATTCAAATCATAGCAGGACCTCAGCTCAGTTTTGTCTGGGATTACTCTTGGGCCCCATCTCCTATCCTTTTCCTCCAACTTTTAACCCAGAGACAGAGAGATGAAGACAGGCCAAGAAACTGAGAGAAGAAGGGAAGAAAGTATAAAGAAGAGATACATAGGATAAGACAAAGACAGCAATGAAGACACAAAGAGACAGAGGGAAAAAACGATTAGAAGGAAAGGGAGAGTGAGGAGATAGAAAAGCAAAGGACGCCATTCGGTAGGAGGAGAGGGAGGAACGGGCCCAGGCTGTTGCCTCGAAGCTGCAGAGGGGAGCCTGCCAGCCTGGCAGCCAGAGTCTGCCTCCTGCATAGGGACCAGCAAGAGGCAGTAGCAGCTGGGTTGAGCATTTGGCTGTCTCTGCTGAGCCCAAGCCTCTGCGCCTGACCTTAGCCCAGCTGCTCGAATCCTCCTGCCCTCCTGCCTGCAGCTGCCAGGCCCCCTGCACTCCCAAGACCCAGAGCTTGGGGAGTGGAGAGCGGAACCCGCCCTCTTGATCAGCTCTGCCAGAGAGGCAGGAGCCCCATCACATGCCACCAGCGGGGCCCAGCCAGAAACCCATTTTATTTGGCTTGGGGATGAGACATGTGGTTTTTGTAACAGTGGATCTCCTTTCTAGTTAGATACTTACTGGGGGTAGGGGAGTATTGAAATCAGCCACATTTCTTGAGCTCAGCAAATAGGAAGAACAGTGCCTCATGTTGGTGTGGTGCTTTTCAGGTTTTGAGGCACCTCTGCTGATGCTATTTCTTTAGATGCACTTTCCATAACATCTCCACCCAGTGGATGTCACCCCAGCAAAGAGTGGGATCCTGGGAGGGTAAGCGACTTATCCAGGCAGAGTCAGCCTCTAAGTGGCAGAGCCAGGACCTCAATCCATGTTTGCAAATGCCAAGCTTCACATGCACTGCCTCCCTGACTCTGTGGTCCAGCCCTGGCTGGTTAGTTGGGGGCAAACTGTAGGTGGGCTGTAGAAACCAGGCTAGAAGATGTCCGGCTGGGGTATAAGGTCAGCGTCCTTTTGCTCCTATTTTGTGGAGACCATAGTCATAAATTTAGGGATGCAGGGTGAATCAGCCACATAATGTTTAAAGCAATGAAGGTCTTCTCATATTTTTTCCCTTGAAAGCCTACTCATTCTTCATGCTTTACCGCACTTAATTGGGATCAGAGCCCAGAAGCTTGCTGGGTGACTGAGGAAAGATAGAGCCCAGGGACCTAAAACATGGTCAGAAATAATCGACGTGTAATGAGATGAGGGAAACATTTCCCCAGGTACCTCTCAGGACAAAAGCTGAGTAGAGGTAGAATGACCCAGTAGGAGGAACAGAGAGGGGATTTGCAGGAGGGAACCAGGAAGGAGAAGGAGGGGATGGAGGAACCAGAGCTTTGGGTGTTCTGTGGACTGTGAGGTTAGTGATGTGACCCCATCCTTCCCCAGTGGCCCTCAGCACAGTCACATTTATGACATATGAGCCTCTGGGAGCACCAGGTTGGTCTGGGATGTTTTCATGATTCTTCTGGGAGTGGGAAACAGTCAAGGCCAGGGATCTCTGGGTGACGACAGGTCTTGGAGTTGGGGGTTGCAGCCAAGTGCACCTGAATACACAGAGCCCAAAGGCCCTGGCTGACATCTGGGTTATCAATACATGAAAAATATGGGCAGGATGCAGAGCAGGAGGCCACTGGGAATGTAGTGGAGGGTGAGTAAATCAGGATCCAAGAGAGCCTGCCAGGCTGAAGCGGGGCTAAGTCTGCTATGTTGAAATTTACTTGGCGCAGGATACTCTGGTCAAGATGGCTCATGGGGCTGACACAAGATTGTCCCTCTCTTTCCAGATGCCTCTCAATACCTGATGAAGAAAAAGCAAGGGGAGGAGGAGAGGAAGAGGGAGAGAGGGTTGAAGCCACACAGGCAATGAGGCATCAGAGTGGATGTGTGTGTTAGGAGCTGGGCAGGAGTGGGAGTTGAGAAGGTCTCTGGCCCTGCAACTGGGCTCCCCAGAGAGAGTTGCAGCCAAGGAAGGACTTAAGGTCATCCACGGTTGGAAGCCAGAGCCTCTCTGCCTGTGGGAGATGGAATGGTTGGCCACAATTATCTAGCCCTTTCTGCAGTCACATGCCTGCCATGGCCTCATTGTGGGCGGAATATTTTTCCATGCCCTTCACTTTGGGCTCAGCTGTGTAACTGGCTTTGGACAACATGCCAGATGCCTGAAGAAAGATCCAGAAAGATAGCCAGAGCCTGGAGCCAGGCTGAGTCTGTAAGGATGAAGTTTAATTGAGACTGGAAACTTCTGGCCAACATGGTGGACAAAGCTGACCTATGCTGGGTGGTGACAGCGAGCCCATCTGAGGCTGGGTCTCTCTTGGGTCCACTTGCTCTTGCTAGTCTCTGCCAACATCTTGAGAGACACATGCCTGGTTAGCATGCTGGTCCGAGGAGGATAAGACACAGGGAGCAGAACTACCCAGGCTGACCACGGATGGGGATTCAACCACACCAGTTTTCCCAGGACCAACACATATCCTGGGACTTGGGACTTTCAGTGCCCAAACTAAGAAAGTCCTGGGCAAACCAGGAAAAGTGGGTCACCCTACCCACACACCTGCAGTTAGAAGCATGGCTAACCCACCTCCTCAGTCTGGGAGGGCCACTGAACCACGACAGCCTAGGTTAGCCAGCACAGTGTTTATTATTGTATCCACTCAGATTTTGTGGTTGTTTGTAACACAGCAATGTTGTGGCAGTAGCCGACAGATACCTTGCCCATGAGCCCAGAGTCACTTTCAGAAGTGAGCTGATTACCCTGATGAACCCCAGAGCATGGTTGAAAAATAAGGAAATAAAATTCACTTCTTAATAGCTGTAGTAAACCAGTGACTCTCCATCCTAATGGCATATTAGAATTGCCTGGGGAGCATTCTAATGCTCGGTTCTGAAAAAAAAGAAAAAGACCTGACACCCACAACACTCCCCAGAGAGTCTATTCAGGTCTTCTAGAACAGGGTCTTGGCATCAGAGATTGTATCAAAAGTCTACCAGGTGATCCTAATGTGTAGGCAGATTTGGAAGCTGATGGGTTGAATAGCAGGTGAGATAGCTGAAAGAACAGAGGTGTTTAATTTGGCAAATGTAAGTGTCAACACCTGACCCAACACATACCCACTCCCCCCGGCCCAGGATGGGAGATGCAGTGTGGGAACAGTTCCTGTGAAAACGACTCTGAGATCTGGGTGGACCCAGGATCCTTTGTGTTGTCAGGGTTCTGCAGCTCCAAAGAATGCTTAGGAGAGAGAGGTGAGAGTCCAGCCCTACACGCCTAGAGGAGAGCTGCATTCTGGAACCTCTACTCCACGAGCTACATGGACAGTGAGAGGTATCTAGGCCAGTGCTTCCCACACTTCATGTGGCCAGGAAGCATTTGGGGATCTTGTTTGTTGTTTTTGCTTGTTTTAGAGAAAGGATCTCATTCTGTAGACCAGGCTGGAGTTCAGTGGCACAATCATGACTCACATTGCAACCTTCACCTCCTCAGCCTCTCGAGTAGCTGGGACTACAGGTACGTGCCATCATACTCTGCTCATTTTTAAATTTTTTCGTGGTGACTACATCTTGCTATGCCGCCCAAGCTTAAATTCTTGGCCTTTTAAGCAATCCTCCTGCCTCAGCCTCCCAAAGCTCTGGGACTACAGACATGAGCCACCACACTGGGCCCTGGGGATCTTGTTAAGATGCAGATCATGATTCAGGAGGTCTGGGGTGGGTCTGATACTCTGCATTTGTAGTCTACACGATCGCAGGTGATGCCCATGCTGCCAGAGCATTCTTTAAGCAGCAAGGGGCCTGGAGGTGAGGAGATGGGACACCGAGTTCCATGAAGAAACCTGATCGCCTTGGACTGTTCATGCCCAGGTGGAGAAGATTCACAAGGGGCCTCCCATTCTAGAAGGGCTGTCAAGGGGTAGAGGGGTTTAGCATGGCCCAAAGGGCAGATCCGGAGCAGAGAGGGGCATTCCACTTATATATTGAGACAAAGCCCATGATGGAATAACTGCCATGGGAGGTAGTTAGCTGCCCATCACAGCAGGGCTTGGTGACAGGGCCATGGTGAGGCCCCCAGTGACAGCCATCTATGCAGACTTCAAGGGCTCTTCCTGCCTCAGAGTCATTCATTTTGAGGCGTTTTCACTTCTGAAAGGAATGATTCAGAGCTTAGGTGGAGAACACTGGGGTGGTATGCAGACGACCCACCCCAAGGCTTCCCTCCTGAGCACACACAGCAGGAGCAGACAGTCCTGCTGGGCAGCCAGGCAGGCTCGGCCATGCAGGTGGACTCTCTGGGTTCACTCTCTGGCTAGGAGGAGTTGTGATCTTTTGAGAATGGACATCACATCGCTGGTCAGCAGAAGCTACCTCCTTGGCTAAACCACTTAGCTGTCACCAAGCAAACTCCAGATTCTAGAAAAATCAAATTCATTGACATTTATGCTCAGTGCTATGCTGGTAGCGAGATTCTGGTCTCATGACAATCATTGCTACTGGGCAAGTCCCATCCTTCTTCAGTCCTCAGTTTCCCACTCTGTACCATGGAAATGGTGTGGACAGTCCCTCTGGTCTACTTTCTACAGCCCTATGGAAAATTCTGCCTGTTTTAGCTTTCAGATCTCAACACAGGAGTAAAAATTTGGCTTATTCAGAGGAAACAAGAGGTCAGTGTGACCTTTCTCTGCTTCTCTTTGGGAAGCAGTTTAGGACCAGGGTGCCAGGGGCAGGGGGCTGCAGATGCAGCCAGCCTGTGCTGGGTACTTCTGCTGCCCTGGGCTTTGAGTCAAACAGAGCACTTCAGCCCCTGAGGGGCAGATCCATCTGGAGCTCCAGACAGTGCTCTTCCTGGCTTCCCCTGCCACCCTTTCCTCTGATCTAGGCCCAAGCCTACTCAGACCTCAGCAATGAGGGCCAGCAGGGAGGGAAGACAATGCGGGTGGGGGCAGCTGAGAGCTACAGCTCACTGTCGGGGAGGAAGGGGAAAGGCGGGGGGCACAGGGCCTCCAAGCGCTATGTCCAAAATGCAGAATGAAGAGCCAAAGGCTTGGTGCTGACTTGGGGGCTAGGAAATCAGATGGTGTATTTGCAGGATGCATTGAGCCATGTTCAGGTAACCAGGCTCCGTGGCTTATTACAATAAAGGTTTCTTTCTGGCTCACGTGCCAGGCCCTGCAGGAGCTGATAAAGGGCTTTGCTCCACATACTCTCTCAGAGATCCAGGCGGGTGAGACCCCCATCATCTAGTGATGCTGCCATTGCAATGGGTAGTTCGCCAAGGAAGGGGGAGAGACTATGTTAGAAGCATACCTGTTCTTACACACCCTACACTCGGGTGACACATATCACCACCAAGTGGCCAGTAGTCCCTGACTACCAAGGGCAGGAATGTCCTACACATGCCTCTAAAGGAGGGTACAACTGGATTTTGTGCCACAAAGGGAAACCCATCATCCCCACCATGTAGAGAGACTTTCCACTGCCAGGCGGCACATAGAGTCCTCTCTGTGAATGATCTCATTACTTCTCAGCTAGAGATTCATGTTATTATACCCATTTTCCCGATAGACAGACTAAGGCCCTGAAATGTGATTTCCTGGCATCATACAGCCAGGATGTGCCAGAGATGAGATTTGAACTCCATTCTGCCTTATTCTGTTCAAGCCTAAGTTCTCCAACATTAAATTCCCACTCCAGGGAACTTTCAGGTTCCTGAGCATTTGGGAGAGTCCCTGAGCCTGCAAGAGACACAGCCACTCATTCAGCTTGGTTTCCAGGTGGGACCTCAATCCTCTCTACCCAGAAAGGAGAATTTGAGGGTTTCTGTAGTCAAGGAAATCTTCTGAGTCTCAGACTCAGAAGTCCCAGAGTCATTTCTGCCAGACTGTCAGGTTTGATGTTGAGGGTCCCCTGCAGTGCCACCCCTTGGGGAGAGCTGTGGATGTACCTTCTGCCCTGGGAGCAGCTGGCCCAGGCATGAGGGTCTGGTGGGAATTTTGGCTGGGAAGGGCTGGCTATGGCACAGAAGGAGCGGACAGCTCCATAAAGGAGGAATCTTTGGTCAGAGAATCTTGGTCTAGCGGGAGTGGCTCCCACAGCCCCTCCCCTGGCACTGCAGTCGCCACCACGAGAACTCCTACAGCTCCCTGTGCCTTGAGCCCAACTGAGTCTAGAGTTCCACAGCTGTGCCTGATGAAAAAGCAAGGGGAAGCCTGTTTCTGCATTTTGGGGCATTCCTGTCAAAACAAAAGGAGCTGGGAAAAAGCGAATCCTATTGAAGCCCAGGCAAAGATGGAGTAAACAGTGCCTTTTGTGGCTGAAGATATTTAAAAGCCACTTGGGAACACGACCACTGGCTTCCTCCAGCCTTCTCGCTGCTGTTGGCTGGGCACCCCTGCCTGCCTCACTTCACCTCGGTGCTTGTTGCAGTTTTAAGGTGCTTCTGACGACTTTATGCTCACAGTTTGGCAAGCATCCCTCTGCACAGGTCTCAGAGCATGTCAGGGGTCATCTCCAAGGAGCAGTAGTATTTCGCGTGTGTGTGGACTTTGCTGTATCGGAAACTGCTGGCTGTAGAGGACCCATTAAAAACAAATGCCCTGTGTTTTCAGTCTCTCACCTGCCAAGAGGTTTTCTTGATGGTGCTGGCCCAGAAAACCATGGCAGATGAGGATTAGATTAGAATAAATTGATTTAGAAGTGACACGATGCTCGTCGGGAGAGGCTTAAATATTTCATACATGTGTATGACACAGATTTTAGCTGGGCTCTGCAGGAAGAGAGACGGAAATGGAAATCTCATACCCAGGTTCAGTGTGGTCTTGGACTCAGGCTGGTCTCCTAGGCTCCTGCATAACTCTCTCTGCCTCAGCTTCCTTAGCTATACCTAGGGACAGTGTGTGTTTAGCACTAACCTCCTAGCCCATTTTTGAAGTCCCCTAAGTTGGTAAGCCTGAATTAGGGCCCCCTTCAAGGGTTCCCTGGAGTTCTGGGCAGTGCTAGGGGAGGAGGGAAGGGTGGGGGACCCAGGAGGGTACTGAAGCTACCTGGGATTCATATACCAAATGCTCTGAGATCCAAAATCTCCAAGTCCCCAAGACAAAGCGATGGCCCTCTTCCCCGCCCCACCCCGTTCACATGTTCACATGCTCACAGGTGGGGCTGATCCTTAGCATTCTTCTCTTGGCTGCTCCGACCCTTTTCCAAGTACTGATATTCCTGTGACACAAAGGGGGTTTTTCCAGGGCCTGCAATCCCCAGGCAAGTCACTGCCCCTACAATCTCCCAGGGAAATTACTTAATGTGGGGAGACCAGAGTGGTTTGCATAATGAGCTTGGAGACCACAGGTCACCTGGGACGATAGCTTAGCCTGTGTTTGCCCTGATGGGCCCAAAACAAGAGGATATAAAGAGGAATTAGGAATCGTCTCTAGTCCCTGGAATGTCTGGGTAAAACGTTTTCTGGGAGGAGGTTAGGGGGCTTCTCCTTGAACCCCGGTAAATGTCTTCCTAGGGCCCAGACAGAGAAGAGCAGAGAGGGGTTCCTGCAAGCTGATGAACCAGGAAGGCTTCTCAGCAAAAATGTCAGGGCAAGACCTCTGGTCTTAGTGGAACCTACACATCCAGTTCCTGGGAGGAGGAGACAGCCAGAGAAAAGAAGGACATGGTTATTTATTGCCTTGGAGAAAATTCATCTCCGTGTACAAGTCTCTTAAAGTGTGTGAGGTCTCTTTGGGAAGTTTTGCTCCTTTAGGGCAAAGAATTTTAATATGGTTTTTGAGTGTCTGGCAAGTGAATTAATGAGAAAGGATGGGAGATGATCCTTGGGATAATGTGTGGGGCCGCAGGCCTCTCTGGACCTTTCCAGAGATCCTGATCCTGCTGATGGGGTTCCTGAGTGGGTCCTCATCACCACTGTCATCTTCTTCCCTCACCAGCCCTTAGTCTAGTCTCTCATGAGACATAGATTGTGGAAACGCTCCCACCACAGACAGGATAGGTGAACCCGTTGCTGAGAGGTTGGAGGGGCAGCAGAAGGGAGATTTGTTCATGGTTTGAAAATGCAAACACATGCCTGGGGAATTACTGCCCATGGCCAGGGGGATGCTGGAGATGAGAGGGCCTTTCACTGAGTTCAGCAAATACTGAGAACTTGCAATGTGTCAGGTGGTCTTGGGCACTGAGAATGTAGCATCTGGCAGGTTGGAGCTCTCGTTTGAAGGATGGAAGGAAGAGATAGAAAATAAGTAAGTAAACAAACACATGAAGATTAAATTCAAGCATCATAAGATCTACAAGAGTAGTATAATAGGGTGATATCTGAGAGAAAGGATGAGTGGGGGTCTGGCTCTTCTTGAGTGGCCAGAGATATTCTTTGAGGAGATACATAGAAAGAGGAGGGGCAAGAGACGATGCAGAAAGGCGAGTGAGGAGACTGTTGTCATTGTCCAGTGGGGATGCTGGTGGCTTGGACCAGAAGGGTGGCAGAGGAGATGAGGAAAGTGGACATATGTGGAACATATTCTAGAAGTGTAACTGACAAGATTCATTGGTAGACAGGATATAGTGAGTACTGAAAAGGGAGAAGTGAAAGGTTTCACAAGGAATCAGGTTTCACAGAGAATAATTCTATGTATTTATTTTTCTGCCTTTTCCATCAATGATCAGCAGCTTCTAATGAAAGAACACCAGACAATCAAATCAAATCTTTTATCTTAAGAATCAGAACAAAAGGGAAAAAAAAAGCACACAAATAGCCCCACCCTAGGGACCAACAGAGTCACCATAGTGAGTTTCAAATTTGACTCTGAGTTTCTTAGCAGGTGGGGAAAAAAGGAAAGAATATATAGTCAAGATAATATTTGTGATTTTTCGGAGTAAAAACCCAAAGCATACCATTTTCTCAAAAAAGAGAAGACTCTCTTAGCACTGGAGTCTGTATAATTTTTCCCAGGTGGACATTTGACAAAGAACTCTGCTTGCAGTGCAGGGTGGGATCTTAAACATGCCGGTGGCACCTGCGTTATGACATTGTACCTGACTTTCCTGAGAGATGTTGGTAAGCAGCAGAGTGGGGAAAGGCATTATGGGAGCCTTATTATGGTTCACAGAAGAGGGAATGCTAAACTGTGCTTAAAAACCAGAGGGGAGAAACACAACAAAATGAAACGCTAAAAAAGTATAAAGACTGGAAAATGGAAATTGCCTTGGGTAAGTCAAAAAAATCACATATGTTTTCCCTATATTTGCTTTGAATGTTATACAGACAAAGTTTATTTTTTTCTGATTCAAAAAATTAGTATATACATACACATCAGAAACAAAATTGAAAAATACGGAAAAGAATGAATAAAATGAACATTTCTCCCCCAGAGATAACCATCATTCCATGTTTTATGTATTTCTTGTGAATCTTACAAGCTCACACATGTGCACACACATACATACATTTGTGTGATGAATTTATGCTACATTTCCTTTCTTCTTGGTTGTATGTTCTTTGTATTTTAATGTTTCTGAAATCAGGATGCTTCTTATAGTTGATTTAATGTTTTCCTTTTTTCTGAAACATTATTAAGTCAATGATGCCTCTTGAAATTAGTGCCGTTACAATGGAGCAAATGTGGTATATAGTCACAATATTAGGGTTCCTTGTGTATATGTAATTTGGTCTCCTGCTACTTCCATTTAACGGAATATTGTTGCATGCCTTGAAATATTCTCTAAAGATGTTATTTTTACTGGCTACATATGTTCTACCATAGGATGTCCCAAAATGGACTTAATCCTTTCCTTACTGAAAAACAATTTCTCAACCACATACCAATAAGAGAGGCTACTCACACATAGCCTGAAGTGAAACTATGCAGCTCATGTTACCCCTGGAAAAGGGAGTGTCCATGTGTCCAGGTGGCATTCGACACAGCAGTGATACAGTGGTGCAGAGGTCTTGTCTCTTCCAGTGCTTGGGCTGTGGCCAGGGCATGCTGTTTAACCTCACTGGGCCTGGGTTTCCTCCTGTTTAGCATAAGAAGGCTTGCTGGAGTTCTTTCTGTTTGTTGGATGCTGATAGTTAAACCTTGGTTCCCCAACCAGACTATAGGAAGCCAGTGGTTCTGAGGTTCGAGTTGTGTCATTGTGAGGAATTACGCGGACCTATCTTGATGCTCCTAAGCCCCGAGGGACGCTGTGTCCCCAAGATGCAGGGCTTGTTACTAGCCTGGCACTCAGACCCCAGCCTCCTCTCAGAAACTCTGCCCACAGAGCTGCTAATACTCACCCTCATCCCTATGTAAGGTTCAGCATTTTAGGCCAAATGGAGTTTCCTGATCAAAATAACTTGAGAACAACCACCAGCTGCTGGGATTCCCATGTTGTGCCTGGCTGCAGCTGCGGGCGGGTTACCAACCCCACTGGGATTTTCATCTCGGGCCCGGAGGATGTTAGAGGTGGAAAGGGATTTGGAGGTCAGAGATGTTGCATTACTTAACTTTCCTCTTTGTATAAAATAAGCAGTCCTCAAATATTTGTTGAATGATGAGTGACTGAAAATGTTCAGTGTGGCTGCCAAGAAAGGTACCTGAGGAAATCAAAGGGCTTTGATGTTGGGGAAGAATGTGATCTGCACGGGTCTGTTTGTCTTGAACATCCTGTGATTCTGTGAATTGCATATAAAAGGAAGGAGGAAGGAAGCAGTTTTCTCCTCAGACCCTACCACCTAGTGCTTGAGAAAGTCAGTTAACCCCTTGGAGACTCAGTCAACAGATGCATTCACGCAGCAGCATGATTCATTGAGTGCTGCTGTGAGTCAGCCTATAGGGGTCTATAGGGTTACCAGGGACCAACAGTCAAAGATTCCTGCCTTGTGGAATGAAGAGAGGAGAATTACAGATGGCTCCAAGCTTCCTCACCTAGAAACAGGACTCTGGACTCAAGGTCTCCCAGGCAGATTCAAGACTGGGGAAGCTTCCCTGGAAATGAAGGTGTAGAACAGACTTATCCTCCCCACTGCCCCCCAAAATGCCAACCTACAATGACAAGCCACTTGAGTGCATATTAATGAACTGCAGGTGGAGCCTTTAAGGGTGGCTTTGTACCCTTGGATTTTATATTCATATATGTTTTTGTAGATCAGTATTTTTGTAGCTTCTAATCTCATCTCCTGAGGTCTCCTTGGGGCCCCTCAAATGAGTGTTGCTGAAGGCTGATGACAGAAGAAGAGTCTGGGGGGCTGTAAAGCACTAGGACCCCATCTCCCACTGACTTGTGGTGTGACCTCAACATATCATCCCCTACTTTGGGGCTGAAACTTTCTCATCTGCAAGGGCTGCCAGTCAGGCTGGCTCTCACGGGGCCCACACTCAAGGATGCTAGGGTTCGGTCCAGCCATTTCCAGCATCCAATCCCTTTTGTTTATAAAGTCTACAGAGAAACCTTGGGCTGCTGAGCCATTGGTGTTGACCCCTCCATCCTTCACGCACTTAGCAAACACTCTAGAAGACTTTACCCTTTCCTCTACACCAAATAGCAAGAAGAAGATGTTTTAGTAGGAGTGGTGGTAACATTGACCAATGACCTTCCCTTTGCATAGTCCTTAGGTTTACAAGCCATGTTGCTATTCACTGTCTTCTTTGAGTTTTACAGATACCCTCGAAGGTGAGAAGAACAGGACATATTCTGTCCATTTTGTAGGGGAGGGATTTTAGGATCAGAAAGGTTAAGGACATGTCCAAGTAGGAGTAAATGGTAGAGCGAGGCATCCAATACCTGACTCTAGACCCCCTTCTGCTCACCTTGCAGCCAGAGGCAGCTAACACACCGAACATTAGGTCAAAGGGAGCAGTGAGCAAAGTCCTGTGTGGAAGGGCAAGAGGTTTGAGTTGAGGAGAGAGAAAGTGGGCATCCTGGGAGGGTGGAGACCTAGAAAAGCCAGTGCTGTATGGCAGCAGAGTTGGGGACATTTCCCCCGAGGGATGCTCTGTCCTCCTGCCATTTATAACTGTGCTTCTGCCAAATTTCTGCAAGATACTTGTTGTTATTTTTCTTTCTTTTTTTCTTTTTTGAGATGGAGTCTTGCTCTTGTTGCCCAGGCTGGAGTACAGTGGTGTGGCCTCAGCTCACTGCAACCTCTGCCTCTTGGGTTCAGGTGATTCTTCTGCCTCAGCCTCCCAAGTAGCTGGGAATACAGGCACGCACCACCACGCCTGGCTAATTTTTGTATTTTTAGTAGAGACGGGGTTTCATCTTGTTGGCCGGGCTGGTCTCAAACTCCTTATCTCAGGTGATCCACTCACCTTGGCCTCCCAAAGTGCTGGGATTATAGGCATGAGCCACCATGCCCAGCCTGGCATTACTTTTCATGGTTACCAGGTGGACAAGACAAAGGAATGTGTCTTAATCCTAGCTAAATAGATTTGTGATAGGCTGAACAATTCCACTTGCTATTTAGCGGATAGGAGTCAATAGGGAAGAAGGTGTCTAGAGGCCTGCCATTGGGCCCATCCTCAGCTGTGTCACTATACCACCTCCTGAGAAGGGGGATGATGGTGCATGTGACAGGCTGACAAAGATCATTCGAAGTTGACACTAAGCTGGGTGAAGCTGAGGCTGTTTGGAATGACAGGTGTAGGATTCAAATGATCACATGATGATGGGCTGACTCAACCAAGAATACCAAGGTTCTGCTTGAGGATCACCCAAACCTACGCTTGCATAGGAGGGAAGCTATGCACATATGAATTCCCAGCATCATTTGTGGAGGAAAAAAGGAGTTTTCATTTAAGTTTCAGTTTCTAGTGTACAAGGAACGACCTGTGAAACTGTCAGAAAAAGCTACCAGCAGCATGAATTATATTCCTAGAGGTAGATGTTTTGTCAGAGGGAGGTGGTGATCTTAGTTTATTCTGTGCATATTCATGGAAGCGGGATTACTGAGCTAAAGATTATGGTTATTTTTATAACTATTAGTATGTATTGCCAGATTGATTTCCAGCTGGTATGTACCCATTTTTCTGCTCACCAGCAATATACGAAGAATGTTCCTTTCACTGCATTCACACCAACATTAAATGTTATTCTTTTAAAATGTAAGTAAAAAAATAAAGTCATATTTTAATTTGCATTTGTCTATTAACAGCAAGGATAAATTTTATTTTAAGCATGCTGGTCATTTGTGCTTCTTTTATGAATCATAAGCTCATGTTATTTTCCAGTTTTCCTTTGGAGTTTTCACCTTTTTCTTAATGATTCCAGTGAGCTCTTTATATTACAGATATTAACTCTTCTCCATCACGGTTGATGAAAATATTTCCCTTAGAAATATTTTCTGCAATTTCTCTTTTTCTATCTCTGGATTTGGTTCTTGAATGTCTCGGTCTCAACTTGCGTGAAATGTCCCGTGAAATTCCTGGAAAGGCTTCCAGGCCATATGCTCGCAGCTCTGGTGTTCACATGTCAGAAACGATGTGGCTCATTCTCCCCTGCCTCTGCCACCATACGTGCGTGCTCCTAATCTGACCAGCAGATCGGCAGCTGTGGGGAGGACGTGCACACGGCTGGCAGAAGGCTGCCTGGCAAAGCTTGACACCCTGAAAGAGAGAAGATGGCAATGGAGAGTCACTTTCTAAGAATGCATTCCTTTGTTCTGAAAGCAAGTCATGGATTTGGTGTTTTCTGGAAACTGGGGCATTTAAATGCATCTCTAAATCAGACTGAGATTCTATTTTCCACATGGGAGTGTGGAGCAAGACGGAAGTGTCCTTGTGTTGGACGTGTGGCATCATGCGGCAGAGAGCTCAGGTTTGGGTGATGGTCTGTCACTTACCTCCCCTGTCACTGTGGGCAGGCCATCTTACCTGCCTGCCTTCCATTTCTTTAGCTGGCCACTTGGATACCAGTGGGGCTCTGCTTACTATGCTTAAATATTGCCCTTCTAGGGGAGGTTCAGTGACTTTGTCAACTCCCGTACTCCTCAGATGCCGGAAGAGACAGGCTCTGTACCCCTGTGGACCAGCCAGATTCTTGAGCAGATTTTCCTGATCTGCTCCAGGAAAATGGTATGCCCAGCAGTTTCAGCAATTTCAGAGACCTTGGTGGCCGGGCAGGAATGGTGTCTCCCTAGTCACCCAGCCATCCCTATGCAGCTCTCTACATCAGGGTTTGGCCATGAGCCAAATCCAGCCACCACCCGCTTTATAAATAAAAGTGTATTGGCACACAATCCACGTATTTGTTTATGTAATGTCTAGGGCTGCTTTTGTGCTGCAACGGCAGTGTTGAGTAGTTACTACAGAGTCTGTATGGCCTGCAAAGTCTAAAATGCTTACTATCTGGTCCTTTACAGGAAAAGTATGCCAACTCCTGCTCTAGATTGATGGTTACAAACGCTGACACAGGACAGAGTTACAGGGCCATGGCAAAGCTGGAAAAATAAGGATCAGGAGTTCAGCTTTCAATGAAGCCAAATCTATTAAATCTCCAAACTGCCCTTTATACCAAGGTTAGATCCATCCTTCCTTTCCCATTAAAATATCTTGACTTTTATGAAATAAACAGGATGGTAGACTTGTAGTCGTTCATGTATTTACTTTGCAAGATGAGTGCTAAAGACTATGTCAGAGGATCTCACATTTTCTGATCTCAGGACCTGTTTCATTCCTAAAATTACTGACAACCTAAAGAGCTTTTGCTTATGTAGCTTACATCTATCAATATGAAAAACCAATACTGAGAAATGTTAAAAAGATATATTTAATAATGCACTTAGCAATAGCAATAAAAACCTACTATATATTAGCATAAATATTTTTTTATTCAAAATAACTACTTTTTCAAAATGGAAAAAAATTTAATAAGAAAGATGGTATTGACCCTTTTGCAAATCTCTTTAGCATCTAGCTTAATAAAAGACAGCTACATTTTTATATCTGCATCCAATCTGTTGCAAAATGTTGTTTTGGTTGAAGTTTGTGAAAAGATTCCTGATTCATTCAGATTTGTAGTTGGAAAAGAGAGAAATATTGCCTTTCAAATAACTGTAGCTATTCTCTTTTGACACTACAGCAAAACTCAGCATGTGGTAGTCTCTTAGTTTAGTTGTGATATGAAATCTGAAACTATATCAGCGAACTTTTGGTAAATTCCATGTTTCTGTCTAGTACTTTAAATGGACCTTTTACCCCTGTGCAATTTTGGAATATGATGCATTGGTCATTTAGAAAATATTGGTTCACTAGCCAAAGATGTTTTGAAATGTTGACCTATTTAATTATACAACATCCAAGAAATCACATTAATTTATATTACCCCTGATCTCATCAGAAAATCCTGTAAGTATTGGGAAACACTCAAGTTCATGGTGCTGAAGACGAGTTGTCCAAAACCCTAAGTTTCTTTGAAATGCTTAAATTTTAGCTTTGACAACCATACCATCAGTTGTTTTCCTTGAAGCGAAAGACTTCATTCAATTTTGAGAAAGTATCATCTGCCAGATACTGTATAATCTGAATAATCTTAATTTGCCTATGTTTTCAAACATAGGCAAATTAATTTGTCATGTTTTCAAATAAAAATGATGTCCTGGCTGGGCATGATGGCTCACACCTGTAATCCCAGCACTTTGGGAGGCCAAGGTAGGGGGAACAGTTGAGGTCAGGAGTTCGAGACCAGCCTGGCCAACATGGTGAAACCCTGTCTCTGCTAAAGATACAAAAATTAGCTGGGTGTGGTGGTGCATGCCTGTAATCCCAGCTGCTCGGGAGGCTGAGGCAAAAGAATCGCTTGAACCCAGGAGGCAGAGATTGCAGTGAGCCAAGATAACACCACTGTACTTGCCATCTAACCTGAGTGACGGAGTGAGACTGTCTCAACAAAAAACCATTTTTTTCCATGTCCCTTGGGAAAAAGTGGCTATTTTAAGATGACACTCACAAGGACCTTTTTTTGAGGTAACCACTGTACTGCAGGAGGAGCAGAAGTACTGGACACAGACGCCCTATTTTGCCACACAAAATATTAAAAAGCTGTCTCCCCATGGATTGAGACTAAATTAATTTAATATGTTGTTCTGCCTCATCAAGGACATTGCTAAGTACCTTCTTAAAGACTGAATGCAATAGGGTACGATGACTACTAGTCCAGTCTAGGCCTGCTGCTTTGATTCTTGCTGAGGCACCAGCAGTTTACCATGGCCACTGTCCTTGCATGGTCAGTGCATGCAACATCACCAGAAGACCCAGTGGCAAATCACGTCTCAGTATCACTGTGGAGAGGCTTTCACCTCGTGGACTTCTTGAACGCATCTGGGGGACCCTCGGAAGTGCGCAGACCATGCTTCGAGAAGGACTGGGTTGGACACAATGGGGGATGCTAGGTGAATCAGATTCAATCCTTGGTACCAACTTATTCACCAACTGATGGTGCAGGTGGACACTTGATAAGTCAAATCTAAGTTGGAATGGAAAAATACTATAGGACGTAATTTTTGATTGTGGTAGGATATGTAGAACATAAAACTTACCATCTCAACCACTTTCGAGTATAAAATTCTGTGGCATGACGTAAATTCACGTTGTTATGGAACCATCACCACTGCCCATCTCCAGAACATTTTTCTGTCTTCCTAATCAGAAACTGTGAACCCGGTAAACAATAACTCTTCCTTCTCGCCTCTCCCCAGCCCCTGGCAACCACCCTTCTACTTGCTATCTCTATGAATTTGACTGCTGTAGTTACCTCACATAAGCAGAATCATATAAGATACGGCTTTCTGTGACTGGCTTAATTTCACTTCGCCTGATGTGGAATTTCCTTCCGTTTGCCTTTTCTTTCTTTCCTTCCTTCCTTCCTTCCTTCCTTCCTTCTTCCTTCTTCTTCCTTCCTTCTTTCTTCCTTTCTCTTTTTCTTTCTTTCTTTCTCTCTCTCTCTCTCTTACTTCCTTCCTTCCTTCTTTCTTTTTCTTTTTTTTTTTTTTACTAGATGGGGTCTTGCCCTGTTGCCCAGGCTTGTATAGTGGCATGATCATGACTCACTGTAGCCTCAGACTCCTGGGCTCATGAGATCATCTCTCCTCAGCCTCCCAAGTAGCTTGGACTACAGGTACACAACACCACTCCTGGCTATGTTTTTATTTATTTTTTTAGACAAGGTCTCACTATGTTGCCCAGGCTGGTCTTGAACCTTGTGGCTCAAGTGAACCTCCTGCCTTGACCTCACAAAGTGCTGAGATTACAGGCCTGAGCCACCCTGGGCAGAATGTCCTTCCTTTTAAGGCTGAATAGCGTTCCACTGGATGAATATACCACATGTTATTGATTCATTTATGAATATTTGGGTGGTTTCCACCTTTTAGCTATTATGAATCAAGATGTTAATTTTTGCACACCTGGCTTAGTTCTCCAATTGGCTCCTGATCATTATCTCTTTCCTTAGCAGGAAGTCACAGGGTGACTCCAGGCAGGGCTCCCTTTGCATTCAGCCTGCCCTTCTCTCCACTCAGGTGAGTCCACATTAGTCAGGAATTCCAGCATTCTCTTTCTAACACACATTGCTTGGGCCTGACAGCCCTGCACTGTGTTTTCCTGTTGTTCGGTCTGTGTACTGTCTATACCAGAGCAGATTCAGCAAACAGCTGCTCTCCTTTCGTTTCATTTCGACAAGTCTTTATTGATCGTGCATTATTTGCTCATCAAACAGATCTGCAGTTTCAAACACTTACAGTCCTGGAGTTGGCTGCACGTTTGCCTGTTAAATCTGTATTTGCACACGTTGGAGTTGGCGGCTCCGCTCAATAAAGACAAAAAGGTCTATGTATTGGATGTAGGTGTCTTGGGGAGAGTTTCCAAAGCACGGGAATTTTTTAGACTAGCTGAGTGCGGCCTTACCTCCCAGAGCCTCCCTAAACTGTTTATCCATCATTTAGATACTTTATTACCAGATTTATCATTTCACCCAGGATGTGGACTATTGTGCTGCAGCATCCAGTAAATTGAGTGCTAAATGAGAAATGGGTAAATTAGACCTTCAGCAAGGAGTCTCGTATGTTCTGTGAAAGATACAAGAAGAGAAATTATTTTGTGTTCTATCCTCCTTGTGTGTTTTACCGAAGCTCCAGGAAAGAAGCTGCCAGCCGGCACTCACCTTTTAATTTTGAAACAGCCCTTGACTCAACATCATTCATTGGCAGGTCCCATTCACACACACTTACCCTTCTGACTGGAAAAGTCCCTCCTGTTTTCACAATGGAAAACAAGCACTTGAGATCTACTAATAATAGGGAAAATGAAATATCTGCCTCATGTTTCACTATTTATAAAGCCCTTCCAAGTAGATTATTTCACACCATCCTCACAATAGACCTGCCATTAATGATGTAAAGTGATATGTAAATGCTCAGCCCAGTGTCTGGTATCGGGAGGGAATTCTGAGTGGGTGGTTGTTAGCGAGGCATTATCAACCCCATTTATAGATGTGGCTCAGAGAGGGTAGGCCCATTAACCACAGCCGCACAGCTTGTAAAGAGTCATTTCCTACACTGTAAATTTATCTCTTGAGATGTCACATTTAGTGTGTATGTATGTATGTGTGTGTGTGTGTATATATATATACACACACATATATGTATATACATATACAGATACATATATATATACACATACATACTATATATATGCACACACTAAATGTGTGTATATATATATATAATAGATATATTGAGATCTATATACACAAAACGGACATATATATGATATCACATTTTGTGTGTGTGTATATGTGTGTGTGTGTGTGTGTGTGTGTGTGTATTGCTGTGAACAATAGGTACATAATCATACCTTCCCTAGGACCTTCCCAGATATCAAAACAATCTGATATACTAACTGCTTTTCTGTTCTTGTTTTAACTGGAGGCTAATACCAATGAAAGGACAAGGAAGAGGAGGAAAGGGTAGGAAAGCAGAAATGAATTAAGAATTCTCTAGGTGTGTGGAGGTCACATACTTTACATAATTTAATGCTTAGAATGAACTACAGGAGTATTATTTCACCGTTTTATAAGCAGAGCAAATGAGAATTGGGAAGGTTAGAAAACAGAATATCACAGAGCTAATAAGAGGAGCTAGGATCCCAAACCAGGTGTGTTTGATTTCAAAATTCACGCCCTGTCCACCATCACACAAACCAAACTGATGGACTTGAGCTACCACAGTTGGGTCAGAAAAGTGATGACTCCTCAAGGGCATTTGGTCCAATAGCCTCACCCTGAACTGCGTGGATGTGAGAGGCTCCAGGTATCTTCATGTGTTTTAAGGAATTATGCATCCATGGGAGTGTGCCCAAGTGCACATACTCCATGGGAGGGTTTAGAGTAACCACGAGAAACCAACATAAATTTTAAGACTCACTGATTTATTCCAACACTAGTTTGTAAATGGAGAAACAGATGCCCAGGGAGGGGAAAGGTGTTCCCAAGCTGTGGCTGTTAGTGATAGATCTGCGTCCCCGTGTTCCACGTCCTGATGTCCAGGCTACACTCAACGCCCTCCCTCTCCCACCTGCGAGCTGGTAAAGCACAGAGGGCAAAGGTCAGGATTTTAAGAGTTACCTATTTGGAACTGCACCAACCAGTTGTCCTTGGTGGACCTGCACCTAAGTAGCCTCAGAACGTTCCAAGGTGAGCGACTGGGGCCTGAGAAGGGGAGAACAAAGCATCCACTGGCATCTTATCCAGGCTCAAAGAGGCTTCCATTTGAAGTGTGAGAAAGGGTCGGAGCTTTGCTTTGTCTGAAAGGGCAGCCTCTGAGCTCCGTATCTCCGAGGTTTATAATTTCAGCTTGTTTCTCCTCCCACTCCACCATGCTGGTCATTACGGCAGAAAGAGCACTTGATGGAAGAAAGACAGGTTTGTCTTTGCAAAAACAATTTCTCTGTTGTCTGTAGAATGCCACCCAATATGATAAGTGAAATGTGGATACTTCAGACAGACTCCACTGGTCTGGGTATTTATTCACTTGCCTTAGTTATCAGCAAGTTCAGCCAGATGGCCAAGAAGCAGGTTTTAACTTCTTTGACAAGTAAGGACTCAATGGGACGTGGTAATGGATCTTCCAGTGTCATCGTTGTGCAGTCCTTTGGATTTCTCCCAGCTTGTCCCCATTCTGGCTCAGGTTTGGTCCTGGGAGGAAGGTGGAGCAAGTGGGGAGGGCAAAATGAAGGAAGGGTCCAGGCAAGGTGACCCCAGGTCCCCTGACTGCTGACTCAATGCCTTATACCAAATGATGTGCACTCGGCCACCACTTCCATTTAGGGACGCTAGTTTTCAACCACTAAATCAGTCTATGGCAGTGGTTTTACCTCCCCAGGGACAGTTTTGCTGTGTTTGGAGACATCTGTCCCAAGTAGGGGGTGCAGCTGTCGTCTAGTGCAGCAGTCCCTAATCTTTTTGGCACCAGGGTCAGATTTTGTAGAAGACAGTTTTTCCATGGGGTTGGGGTTGGGGTTGGGGGACATGGTTCCAGGATGAAACTGTTCCACCTCAGATCATCAGGCATTAGATTCTCATAAGGGACTTGCAACCTGGATCCCTCACATGCACAGTTCACAACAGGGTTTGCAGTCCTGTGAGAATCTAATGCCATCACTGATCTGACAGGAGGCGGAGCTCAGGCAGTAATGCTCGCTCACTGGCCGCTCACCTCCTGCTCTACGGCCCTTTCCTACAGACCACGGACCAGTACCCGTTCATAACCACCGGGGCTGGGGATCCCTGACCTAGTGGATAGAGGCCAGGGATGCTGATAAACATCCTACAATGCACAGAACAGTGCCCACAGCAAAAAATCATCTAGTCCAAAATGATGGTATTGATAGTACCAAGGCTAAGTCCTTATTGGTATTGATAGTAACAAGGCTAAGAAACCCTGGCATAGGAGCTCTGGCTGCATCATGGCGTCAAGGAGACCCAGCATCCACTGGTCATTTGCCATGCTGGTTACCAGTGAGATACCCACAGCAAAGAACTACCCAGTAAAAATGCTGATAGTGTCAAGGTGAAGAAATCTGAAATCTGGTTGGTTCTAAGCACCAGAAACCAGCTCCAGACAACTTAAGTATCAAAGGGAACTTATTAGAAGGAGAGAACAGAGGGAAGAACTGATGTGGCAGACCTCTCAGAGGGCAGGAGTGGGGCCGATGCAGTGCGGGGAGTGCAGCGACCTAAGGGCAATCTTATCCAAGTGCCCCTGCCAGGTCAGTCAGTTTCTGCCTATTTGCCATTAGCAAGAAGATGTGAATTTCTTGGGAGAATAAGGGGATTGGCTGGGTGGAGGCTTGGGTGCTGGAGAGGTCAGGAAAGCTTCAGAACTGCATCCCAGGGGTAGGGGGCTGGCCCCAAAGAGGAGCCGGAGGTGCTCAGATCAGAAGGGGACTGGATGCTGGCTGTGCAGAACCAACACAGACCCTGCAGCTACCACGTGCTGTTAGCACAGCATAGGAAAGGCCTTAGACTCTGTGTCACGTGACTCTATTCAGAGGAGCCAGGTAGGGCAGAGATTGTCAGGAAACACTTGGAGAATTGAAGCAGAGACATCCGAAGCAGCAAAATGCACTAGGATCAGTCTTGAAGAGAACATAAAGGCACTTGGTAGGGTGGCCTTTCATTTCCTGTTTTTCAACAAACTGTGTTTTCTAGTTCATATTTTAATCTGACAGACATTGACTGGCTTCCTCTCGTATCAAGGAGTTGTGCCAGAACACCGAGCCTCATCAGGGGCTGGCCTTGCCTGTGAAGAGCTTACAGTCTAATGATGGAGGGAGGCAAGGATAGAGAGAGAGAGAGAGAGAGGGAGAGAGGGAGGAGCAGGAAAGAAAAGGAGCAGGAGAAATGGGAGTGAGATGAAAGATAGCAAAGGGGGTAGTGCCATTGGAACATGTGTGCTGGGGGCCTGGGAGAGCTGATGAGGTTGGTCGGCTGGTTCTCATAAGGGACTTGCCATCTGGATCCCTCACATGCACAGTTCACAACAGGGAATGCCAGGATTCCACTGGGGCATGGTGATTCTTCTTACTGTGGACGTACCCCGCTAGCAGCAAAAGAGGAAGACAGGCCATGAGGACGCAGGAAGAAAGTGCTGCTGTTGCTGAAGATGTTCCCGTGTCTCTAGAGCAACATTCTGGGGCGGGTGTTGTCCCACTGTTCCTGTGTGTCCAGTGTGGGGAGGCTGCTCCCCCCTGACCCTCCAGGCCCCAAGGAGAGGCCACGTGCTGTTGGCAGGAGAGTCCCTGCATCTGTTCCTTTTATTTGTTCTGTTAAAGAAAAAGGCCCGTTGAGGGTGTGCAGGAGATCCAATCCACCAGTCACAGGGCAATTATTTATTATGAGCCTTGAATACTTTCCTGATTGTATAAGGTTTTATTGTGTTTTTATATGGAGGGCAGACTGGGGGAGTCATTTGGCAGCTGAGAGAGGAAGGGAAAAGAGCTTTCTGGGATCATTCTGGGAGTTAAAAGTTCACCTCTAGATGGAGGTTCAGGGGCTAAGTGAGATTCTAGGGGCTTGACCAGAAACCTCTATGGCAAGTTATGAGGAAAAGTATCTTCCCTCTTCTCCCAACGTGAATGAGATTTTCCCTCTAAATTGCTCAACTGTTGGGCTCTGGGAGCAATGCTGCTCCCTCTGTGTGAGTTGCTCCCTCCACTGCACCCTTGGTGGCCTGAGCTACCGTGAGTGTTTCATGGTCCCACTTGGTGGAAAGCAGAGGTCTGACTTGATCAGCTCTGAGTGCCTCAGTCCTGCAGGCCTGAAACATGATGGCTCCTTGGCCAGCTTATGAACCCACCACCACCTTTTCAGAAACACTGCCATCAAACAGATGTGTTTCACTTTTGAATTCGGTTTGGGCTGTGTCAAGGACCCAATTCAGAGGAGAGCCTTTTTCCTAATACATAAACACACACACGTGCTTCCTAGTGTGAATTCCACCCATCCTTCAAGGCTCAGACCCCCCTCTCTCATGAAGCCTAATCACCACCCCCGCTTCTGCTCCTCCTCCTCCTCTGTCTCCGCCTCCTCTTCTTCCTTCATCACCACTATTTACCGACTGCAAACCATGTAGCAGCCAATAGGCTAAGTAGTTTAAAGATGCTATTATTAATTTCTTCATTAATCCTCACAGAAATCTTATTATTGCCTGTACTTTACACAAAAACAGCATAGCGCTCAGAGAGGTTTTGCTGCTCATCCAGAGTCACACACATAGTGAGTAATAGAACCAAACCTTGAACCTGGGTAAGAGTGATGCACAGGCCATCTTGGCCTCCAGGCTAGACTCAAGTGACCTGCACCTGTGCTGGTTCCCACTCCCTGGAACTCTCTCTGGATGTCTTGCACACAGTCTGGTTGCTGCTAGAGGCCACACTCCCCCATGAGCAGGCTGTTTGGCCTCAGCAGAAAGTGCATGGAAATCCCTGCCGCTTCATCTGGCTCTAGGGTTACTTTATGTGTGACCTTGGGCAAATTATGCTCTGCTTCAGCTTTCTGGACTGGAAAATAGAAATAAAAATACTTACCTTGCAGGGTTGCTGTGATGCTCAATGACCTATTACATTTGAACGTTCTTGATAAATGAGAGATATAAAATATCATTATTTTTACTATGTCCTGTCTCCAGTGCCACTAGGCAGGGTCACAAGCTCCTTGGGGGCAGGCCCTGTGCAAGTGCCTCATTATTCCCACGAAGTTTCTGGCCAGTGCTGAACACATAAATGATACTCAAAACAAAGGGGTTCACCTCATAAAAGCACCTTGTTTATAAACGTGCTTTCTCTATAATGTGGCCAAAGTTCCCTCCATAGGGCCTGAGCCACTCTGACCTGGAGCAGTGGCAGTGAATGAGCTCGACGGTTTCTGTGCACTTCCCCAACACCACGTGATAACCAACATTGGGATTTTTGCCAACCCTATAGGTAAAAACGAGCATCTCAGCATGACTGAAATGTGCATTTATCTCCTTATGAATTAGGTGAAGCAGAGGTTCGTATGTCTGACAGCCATTGGTATATCCTTTCACATAAATGGCTGTCAACGGCCTCGTAATGTTGGTCTTGTTTCCTGCGCATTGCTTTGTAGGATACGCATCTGAGGGATCAAGGCCATGTAATTTGCAAATATTCTTTCCTAGTTCATCATTTGTTTTTAACTTTGTGTATGCTGTAACTCGTTTGAGAACACCAGCAAAGAGAAGCCGGCCCATAAGGCCCAGTGGAAATTGTGAGTTCGTGTGAGCTCACAATGTGCTTGCCACACTGAGGGTCACCAAGAGTATGTGTCTGTGTGCCAAGAGAAATACAGAGATGCAGGATAAGTGAGGTGAACCCTATTTTTAATGGATACATAAAAATTAAGTAACTTACACTGTTACTTTATAGTAAAACAACTAGGGATATAACATGGTACAGAGTTCAACATTTGTATAAATTTTTCAAGTGAAGCATTGAAATGTCAAAGAAATGTCACCCTTGAATCTGGCTGCTTGGGGCCCTGCCCCCAGACACCCTATTAGGGATTTTTGAGTGAGAAAGTTTGAAAAGTGCTGCCCTTATGGGAACCTGTAAGCCCAGGTTCTTATCTCAGTTTTGCTCTACGTTAGCTGTGTGACTTGGATGAATCCTGGTGGGTGCCATCAACGTCATAAACTTCAGTGGTGTCATAAACATCCTAAGCCAGAATGGCAGGTCTGTGGGCAGGGGTTACTATTTACTGCTGAGCTCTCAGTGCCTGAGACACATACTTTGTGCATAGTAGAGGCTCAATAAATAGATGTCCAATACAAATAAAGCGACACGCTCAAAGTGCGCTTTGTTGATAACTGTCCCCAAAGGGACAGTTTTCAGTTCTGTCAGCATCTAAAGGGCTGCCTACACTCACAGGTGAGTGAGGCAGGTCCCTGTCCTTCCCACAGCCTGGAGAAAGCAGACACATGTACTCTGGTGTGAAGATGCTGCAGGGACTTCCTGGCTCCTTCCGCCTCCCCACTCCATTCTTGCCTGGGTATTGTAGGACACAGAGGTCAAGACTGACAACTTTGCCATGAGTATCTAAGATCACCTTATTCATTCCTCTGCTATCTCAAACCCCTACCCCCATTTTGTGGGGGACCTGGGGTGGTCCAGGCCCCATGAGACTATCAGCCAAGGCAGTCTTCTCACATCATGGTGGTCCTGACCCCTCTCATGCACCCTGCCCTAAAGACACATGATCTGGGCTGTTTATGGGGTGTGGGCTCTGAGATGTGGGTGGCGGCTCCTGGGCTATCAGCCGGCAGTAAAGTCTGCAGTGCAGGCCTGTTTTCCAGCTACAGCTGCCACATCAAAAGGCCAAACTCCCTGCAAACTTTGCCTTAATTAAAAAGTTATGGTAATCCTCAGGATAGAGGCCGGTTGGACACCCCTGGAGACAAAAGTTCTCTCTGTGGCCACAGACCAGGCCCTTCCACCCACCCCAGGCACTGTTAAAAGTGGGGTTGTGCTGTGGGCATCACAGGCTCTGGTGAAATAGGAGCAGAAAGACCCTCTTCTCTCTCCGCACTCATAATTTGCTTTGGAGGGCTCTAGAGCTAAACATTTGAAAAGGGGGTCTGGCTTCTTGGCCAGATTTCTCATTCTCACATGTCCCTGTATGCTTTGAGGTCTTTCCCAGCTGTGTTTTCAGATGCCTCAAACCCACGGAGGAAGTGTTAGAGAGCTAGGGCCTGTGGAACACCCAAGTCCCATTCCCTCTGTAGTCAACATGGTAATTCATATTTTCATTTTCCCCATGGGCAAAATGAGCCCTGGCAATGGAAAGGGGCTTGCCCATACCTACCCAGTATACTGGAGGCCAGCACCCTGCACATGGCCCTAACTGAATCAGCCCACTGTTATGAAAGTTGCAGAGATGTTCACTGGACTATCCATTTGCTCCTCCACATTTCTCAGACCCCTTATATATAGGCAGAGTCATGTGACTGGCCAGTGAAATGTCAGCCAGAGTGAAATGCATCCCTTCTGCTGCTGCGGAGAAAAGCACATACTGGATTCTTCAGTCTCTCTCTCTCACTGCCAGGACTGATGACAGTGTTCCACGTAGTGAAGTCTTTGTGGGTTTGGGGCCCGTGGAAGTTCTCCTCTCCCCTACTCGTAGTGAACTCACATTATGTATTTTTGCTGTGCTAAGTAACAGAGCTTGTTTTCTTGCAGCACAGAAACCTAACCTAACCTAAGCAATATACTATTTACTAAATTAGTCAATGAGCACTTGGTATTTACTGACTCACTTGTTCATGAGGGCTCCAAAGACTCCATAGATAACCAAGGAGAAGATGCATAAAGGAAGATTTCAGCTCAAACATGAAACAATGCTTTTCACAGAGTCATGTGGAGATGAATGTGCTGCTTCAGGACATGGTGCCATCTCTGCTATTGTACAGATTTGTAGCTGAGGCTGTATGCCTTTTTGTAGGAGGATGGTAGAGTCAAATCCAGTGGAATAGGGTGAAGATTTATCTCCCTGTGCTCAGGGCCCGCTCTCCCAGAAATGCACGTACATGTGAATTGCAAAGAGACTCCGTCTCTGCGGGATGACTCTTCCAAATGCTCTCCTCTGGGCAGATGATTTTTTGTAAGGGCTCTATATGGTAGACCAGCAAGTTATAAAAGCAAAGCAGGGTGTCAGCTCCATCTGCCCCTTGGCTGGCATCTTTGTTCAGTACAGAAACCATGCAATTGCACATAGCAACACCAGATACTGGGCACTATCTCAGCACCTTATATATGTTGTCTCATTTTTAAACTTTCTACAATAGTCCAGAAGGATGGGCACCCCACATAACAAAATGTGAAAACCAAGGCTTAGAAATTTAAGTAAATTGCCTGAAGTCACATCACTAGTAAACATCAGAAGTGTAGTTCAGATCTGCTCTATTTGCTTCCATGTCTAATTCCCCATCTCCCCTTTTTTTGAGACGGAGTTTCACTATTGTTGCCTAGGCTGGAGTGCAATGGCATGCTCTCGGCTCACTGCAACCTCCGCCTCCCAGGTTCAAGCAATTCTCCTGCCCTAGTCTCCTGAGTAGCTGAAATTACAGGTGCCTGCCACCACACCCGGCTAATTTTTGTATTTTCAGTAGAGATAGGGTTTCACTATATTGGCCAGGCTGGTCTCAAACTCCTGACCTCAGGTGATCTGCCTGCCTCGACCTCCCAAAGTGCTGGGATTACAGGCATAAGCCACTGCACCCAGCCCCCAATTCCCTTTCTATCACCTTATAGCTGCCCCATTCAAGCTGGGAGTCTATGCCCAAGATCATACCGTGAGCAAAGACAGGGCTTAGGCAAAGGGTACTGGAATCCTAAGACCAGGCCACCTGCTGCACAGTCCTACCCAGAAAAGTGAAATTTCCACAGTTGTGATAAACAGAGACTATTTGCAATGCTCTGAGTCTTGCCTTAGTGGAAATATTTAAGGTAGTGTCAAAACAAAATCTATTATTTCATTTACAAAGACATTCATAGGGGCTGGGGAGGGATGCAATGAAATATTTGTTTCTGTAACCAACTGACATTCTCCTATTTTAGTCCCCAAGTGTGTCTGAGGATCTGGGCCCTGAATGTAAAATAAAACATACTTAATTTTCTCAAATACCACTAGTTAGGAAAAAAGCAAAAGAAAAGCAGAGTAATTTCCTTCCTCATCTCCTGCCGCAGGTGATTGGATTGCAGGATTGCATGGAGGGAGAAGTGATTTTGTTTCTTGGTTAGTGAAATTAAGTGAGCACTTCCCAATTTATTCCTAAAAACACGGAGACACCGCGTTTATGTTCCTGAAATGAGAAATCAGTAGAAACACAACTGGGTAAAGAAAGGGAAATTAAAAAGAAAATCACCAATCATTTGATTATATGACAACACGTGAACGCTCACATACTTGATTGTACTCTGCAAGTCTGTAGAAAGGAGGATCATTTAAGAAAAAAAGACGCTGGTTTCAGCATGTTTTTTGTAAAGATAGGCTATGGCAGCTGGAAAGCTAAGTGTCCTGAAACAATGGATGGCCCTCACATTTGTGCAAGGTCTTCAGAGTTTACAAAGCGCTTTCAGACGTGTTGTATTTCTCCTCCATGGCCTGGCTCATGCCGGGCTCTCCAGCTCCCTCTTCAACCCATCCTCCTCATTCCTGCTCCATGCTTTCTGTACTTGGAACCCCAAACTGCCGGATGTCTCATCCCCTAGCTATGCCACATGCACAGGTGCCTACTTACATAGGAATCTGCACTACTGCTTTTCAGCCCCATGCCTGGGTCACCTGTATCATGCCTTCCTCATCTTTATTTAAGACTTCCATCAGCTCCAGTGCCGCCTCCTCTTGCAGCCTTCCCGGAGTGCTCCCAGCCTTGCCTAGCTGTTCTTCTTCCCTGTTCTCCCATGGCCTCTGTATCTCTCTGTCCATGCAGTCACCAGGATCTGAATGTAGACCTTTCACCTCTCTCAGCTGAGTGTCCCCTTGAGAGCAGGGAACAGCCTGTTTCTAGGCGGACACTGGACCCAGGACAGAGTATGGCTTAGGGTCTGCACCCAAGAATTATGGGGCAAATGAATCCCCTGAGGGTGTGCCACTGTCCCTATTATACTGACCAAGAAGCTGAGGGTCCTGAGGGCCAGGTGATATGTTCTATGTCCCCAGTTGGTTAGAGGTGGTGCCCAGGCTAAAGTCCAAGTTGGGTAATTCCTGGCATCCCTGTTTGCTATGGAACATTGGGTTCCTCATAGAACACAGAGACTGGGGTGTATTTGAGGTCATGTCTCTTGGTGCTGGGGCTTCCTTCCTGTCTTAGAAGCAGAGTTGTCTTGAAGTTTAGAAGCCATGCGATGTGGCCCCACTGCCCAGTGTTCTCTGTATTGGAGGGCAAGTACGGGGTAAGAGTCTCCACTTTAGCGACACTTATGAACTTCAGAGTGAAGAGATTAACCAGAACCAGATTAAAGGAAATAAAGTTAAAGGAATAAAGTTATGTCAACTCCTTTAATTAATGTGTGCTTTTATAGTCTCAAGTATACAGATACTTTCTATTTAAAGAATAAGACAAAATTATGAAAGGGGATAAAATAAAAGTGAAAAGATATGCTTCAAGAAGGAACTAAATAGTAAGAGCTGCCTGTGGTGGCAAAAGGAAATACAAAAGAGTGAAAAAAATACAGAAGTCGAATGAGGATTTGAGTATTTACAGCTGCCAGAGGCTGCCAGTGAATGGCTGGTCAGCAGCATGGCTGGCCTTCCTCCCTACAGGACGTTCTTGTATAAATCCAACAGAACCTTGGTGCAACTCACTTCTCCTGAATCCCTACTATCTGCATGCCCCTTAGGACACAAAGGACCACAGAAAAACAACAGTAAAACATAATTAAGAAACACCAGGACAATCTTCACGGCACAGTGGGAGCCCAGAGGGAATGATCATCTCTGCCTACAGGAACTGGTTCCCAGAGCAAACAGGCACCTGAACAACCCAGATGGGTGAGGGTAACAGGCAGAGAGGTGAGGGAAAGGTCTCCAGAAGAAGCAGGTGCACAGGAACAGGCAGCAAAGCCCCGAGCTAGGAAAAGGTATGAGTCCTACATTTGCAGATCTGTAAGAAGTTTGTCATAGCTGGAAGGAAAGGCTGAAGAAAATGGTGTTGATACTCAGTCCTGTTTATTGAACACTTAATATGTCCTGGGACCTGAATTAATGCACCATTCACTGACCTCATCATCACAACAAATGAGGTTGCCACTGTTACTACCCCCATTTTAGGGATGAGAAGATTAAGTCAACTGAGGTGAAGTAACTTGCCCAATATCACAAGGTTGATGTGGACCCAGGCCCATGTCCATCTCTGTAAACCCATGTTCTAGATAGTACAATGTCTACCATGGTGTATTAGTCACCCATGGCTGTGTAACAAATTACTCCAAAACTTAGCAGCTTAGAACAACAGCTTTAAGGTCAGAAAACAGTTTAAGGTCAGAGTCCAGAATCTGGGAAGGACCTTGCTGTGTGGTTCTGGGTCAGGCTCTCTCTTGAAGTTGCAGTCAAGATATCAGCTGAGGCTATAGGTATTTAAAAGCTTAATGAGGCTGGGGCACATACATCCAAGCTCATGCATGGCTGTTGGCAGAAGGCGTCTGTTCTGCATGATGTGAGCTCTCCATCATGCTTCTGACCTGGCAGTGTGCTTCCCCAGAACAAATGACTCAAGACAGCAGGCACAACCAAAACACCAATGTCTTTTATATCCCACCCTTGGAGTGATAGGCCACACTTCTGCTAGATGCAATCAGTCACACAAACCAAATGTGATACAGATCTGGGGCTAAATGCTAAAAGGCAGGGGTCCTGGGGGCCACTAAGTAGTTGCCTCCCATGCCTGGGCATCCTAAACTTCTGTTCTAGTAAGAAATGGGTAAGGGGGATAGGGATCTGATGTTTTGATCCCCCAGTGGGAATTTCAGGGGCATAATTTATTATAAAATGCATGTAGAGAGGCCCAGCTTGACCCACAGTGAGAAGTTCAGCTGGTCTTCCCATCCAAACAGGATGAGCAGCAGAATGGCCCTTCCCTTCCCTGACAGCCCCTTGACTCTGCAGCAAGGCTGTCAAAAGATCTCTTTGCACACAGTAGGTGCTCTGTGCTGTGCCAGCTGAGTTGAATCCGGCTGCAACTGAAGCTCTGGAGACCCGGGGCTTCACAGCCATGTTCAGAACTCCCTCAGCCCAATGTGCCTGCTTCCTCAGACCAGCTCATGTTTACCTTCTGAGATGGCCACTGACACAGCCACTGACTGCCCTTCTGAGCAGGGGCTCCCCGCAGATCCACAGCAAGCTGGGTGGGCATGAGCAGGCTGCTCTGAAAAGCTTGGCTTCCCTTTCTGAGGATTTTATCAGTATATAAAAATAAACAGAGCTGGCTGAGTCCTTGATGTCTCAGGGTTGCATTTTAATTGCTGCTGCTTCCGAGAAGACAGGCCAGCCCCACTTCCTAGTAGACACCCACACTCACAGGAACAGAGCTGAACTCCGGGTGTTGGGGCCAGCACATTCCAGAGTGTGACTGACCGGTTTGCATTAGCACTTCATTAGAGGGACACCTCTGGTTCACAGGACCAAGACTGGCTCGCAGAGCCTGCACAGGGATGAGCATCTCCCGCCTGCCCACAGAGTGATCTTTATAGAACCCGCCTCTAGCCACACTACTTCTTGTTTAAAACTCCTCTTACTCTTGCCCGCCTTCAGGATCAAGTTCAGACTCTTAGCCTGGCTTACAAGGACTGCCGCAATCTGGCCTCTGCCTGCTCCTCAGCCTCATCCACACCCCCACTCCAACTCCCCGGCCCTGATTCCTTCATTTTCTACTGCAGTCAGATTCAACTACTCGTAGCTGGTAGATGATCGATGCTGTCTTTCACCTCATCTCTGCCTTGAATGCCCTTCCCTTCCTAAATAACATCTATTCTTGCTTCAGAATTAATCTTCTCCCTCCCGTCTGTCATCTGGAAAGCCTTCCATTAGCCACCCTGGGCTGAATTATAGTTTCCTTTTCTTGCTTCCACAGCAGTGAGGTGGTGGTGCTGAGCCCTGAACCCTGGCTGCTTCCTAGAAGCCCTCGGCAGTGTCTCTACCCCCACGGACCTCCCTCACCCATGCTCAAGAAAGCTGGCTTGTGAAGTTGGTCATGTGGAATGTTGCCTCAGGAGGTAGGGGAAGCCTGCCCAGCACAGCCCGCAGCAGCTCAGGCAAACACAATGCACCCCACTTGTCTGCATCATCATGGCCCCTAGGAGTGAGCACGAGCTTCCGCAACCTTTGCTGACAAACAGGGGTTCCGGCCAACACAGCCATGATGCCTCAACATCCAGGGAGACCCTGCCTTGTATCAGCACAGGACTCCTGGGTTTAATGATGCTTGGCGCTGGCTTCTTTCAAGACTTCAGTCTCATTTGTGCGTCTGCAGGGAGCCGGGAGCATGGAAGGAACAGCAAGGGCTGGGGAGTGGGTGCTGAGTCAAATCCCAGCATCACAACAGAGAGCGTGGTCTTCAGCCAGTTCATTCAACTCAGGGGGCTTCAGCATCCTCACTGGTCCAGCACAGGCAACATTCCCCCTGGGCTGCTGTGGGGGTACAGGAAAAAACATGGGGTACCACTCATGACGTTGGGAGATGTATCTGGGGGTGAGATTCTGGAAAGCTTCAAGTCCTGGGAGATTTGGGTCTTGAAGGCACGCTGTGGACCTGGAGCAGCACTAGCTCTGCATGGCAACAGGACCCTGCCCCTCGCCATGAACCGGAACGCTGTCCCCGGGAGAGGAGTTCTCACCAGCCAGGGCTGTGGGGGCGGGGGCAGAAAGCAGGAGCAGCCCCTAACAGCTCAGTAGACGACAGCTTCTGGGAGCCTTTTTCACCAGGATCTGAGGTCTGTTTACATGGGTCCCCCTCTGTGGTCTCTGCTGCTTAATATGCCTTTTGAAAATGATGCTCAGTGGGATGGTGTGTGCACATTTGTAATTCCAAAGAGCCGGCTGGTTTTTCACAATCTGTGCCTGCTAATTTCTCAGTCACAGGAAGGAAAATAGCAAAAAAGTCTCTAATGCTCCTTGTTGAGTGGCTTCCCTAATAACATTACATGGTGCTTCCTATTTATCCCCCTCAATGAGGAAGGCAGATCTACTCCTATAAGCTCAGGGGGAACCAACATCCACGGAGGAGAAATGACTTGTCCAAGGTGGCACAGTGTCAGTGAGAAAGAAGGGCAGGCACGGCTGCACCCCGTTTCTCCTGCCGGCTAAGTGTGTGCCTCTTCATAGCAATCTCTGGCACAGAAAGAAGGAGAGATGAAGCAAGAAGTTCCCAGAAAGAAGGCTGTTTCCCCTAAGCGGTGGGCGTCCCGCCACAAGAAATGGCTTATCGGGAAACACTGAGTGAAAACCCACATTCAGAGCAAGTCTTCCCAGTAACTGAGATCCAGCCTGAGGTTTCCAGGAGCTGAGCCTCAGACGGAATGAGGGCGGGCTCAGAGCTCAGCCAACCCTTTGAAACTGAGCCTGCGGGTGAAGTCAGGTCAATACATTCACAGGCGTTTCAGGCCCTATCGACGTCTGGGGTGGGAAACCCACCCGAAAGCTGTTGAAATACAGGGGCCAGCACTGGTTTTGCAGAACAGTGGCTCTTTGAGTGGAAGGTGTTCGAGAATTAAGTTTCCCCAGTGTTCCCAGGGCTCAGACTTAAAGCCAAGGGGGGTCGGGGCCCCCAGTGCCTGATGGAGCTGCTGATAGGTCCCTGCTGGCTAAAAGTGATGACATTGGCAAGAAACTGATCTTTCTGGGGAGCAGAAACTCAAGAGCACTCAAGTGGAGAACACAAGGCAAGTTGTGTTACCTGCCACAAAGCCCCAGCTTTCAGGACCAGGAGAGGGGGAGAGAGGGACCACTTGGTATTGGGTATCAGGAGTCCCAGACCAGACCCTGAAGGAGGAAACTGCTGAAGCGAGACCTCTTATCTTGTCTTGCCTCCTCCTTCTTCATATAATCGGAACATGCTCAGGCCAGAGGCAAGACACCATATAATCCACTACCTCCCTCTGTGTCATAGATAGGAAAATTGAGATCCTGTGGCATCAGGAGGCTTGTCCTTGGGTAATATCGAGTGTCAGACATGGAACTAGGAAGCAGGCCTCCAGATTCCCTGTCCACTGCTCGTCTGGACTTGGAAAACAAACAAAACTCAAAGCGCTTTGTCACTATGCAGCAGGCCACAGCCACAGCACACCTCCATCTGGCCTCCTTCATAATTTTTTGTGAGCCCACAGAGTGCTGTTCCCTGCTGTAAGCTGATGCTTGCACACAAATGTCTGGCCAAAGCAGGTTTTGTTTAAAAGCTAAGTCAGTTTGTGCAAAAGCATACCCTGCCTGCCATGACTCCCTTAGCACATTCCCACTGCGAGTCAATGCCTGGTTGAATTGTGAAGACCAAGGACATCCAATGTGGGTGTCACCTGTGCACTGCTGAAGATAACTCTGGTGGCAGGGGGCAGCTGCTGACCTGGGCTCTGGCATCTCAGGTGCAAAATGCAGCTTAGATCCAACAGGGCTGAGATAGACACAAAGATACGCAATCCTGAAGCATGGTGGTACTTTAACAAATACGCCTTACACTGGATGGCTCATAAATAGCAGAAATTTATTTCTCACAGTCCTGGAGCTAGGAATCTGAGATCAGCATGGCGGCATCATCAGGTTATGGTGAGGGGCCTCTTCCTGGTTGCAGACAACTGACTTCTAGTTGTATCCTCACATGGGGTCCCTTTTATAAAGGCACTAATTTTATTCATGGAGGCTCCACCTTCATGACCAAATTACCTCCCAAAGGCCCTGCCTCCTAATCCCATCACATTGAGTGGTAAGGTTTCAACATATGAATTTTGGAAGGACACCAGCATTTAGTCCATAACAAGTGGTCCACGGATAGGCTTGAGTTGGCTAAGGGTGGACAGGAAGCTGCTGGAACTGCAAGGAACACTTTACACATATTTGTGCATGGGCATTTGTCTAGGAAGGGTGTCCCTGGCATTTGTCTAGGAAGGATGCCCTGTCTGTATCCTCCTTAGGTGTCTCACAGTGACCTGGTCCCACATAGCCCCGTCTCAGCTCAAACACCCTCTTCTGACTTCAAAAACTTAAGTGTTAAGAGTTTGTGTCATGCCTACGTGACCTTGGCTGCTAAAAACTCTGTATCATTGTTTTCTAGTGACTGTGTTCTTTCCATAGGATATCATTCTCTTTTGTGCTACAGCAATGGAGATGAAGGGCTGCAGTGGAACCATGAGGGCAGGGGTTACAGAAAAGAGGTTTAAATTCTCTTGGCATTAAAAAAAATCCTTTCTTATTGAAGTGCAACCTGGAAAACAAGCCCCCATTGGAGAGCACCATGACACTTCCTGTGTAACATACTCAAACTTCCTTTGGCAACTAGGAGCTGGGGAACCTGACCAGGTATAAGCACAGATATGCCTGGGAGGTTGTGGGAGTAGCAACTTTTTGTCCTCACTCCAAGTCTCAGTCAAGAAAGAACTTAGAATTTTAAAATAAAATAATGATTAGATGGAATCATTGAATATCAGATCTAAGAAAAACTTCAGTTTTCTCCATGTCAAATGAGACTTTAGGACTTGCCCACAGAGGTGATCTGGAAAACCAATCCTTTTGACTCCAAGTCAAATGCCTACAAAGCCTCCTTCAGAATTGGGCCTTGAGAATTGTAACTACTCATATTCTTATTGGGATAATCACTCATTGGGAATGGCATAATGGAACCAATCCCATAACTGAAATATTAAAAGTTCCCATTTTCATGGCTAGAATTTGTCAGTACTTCACCAGTTGGAGAGGAGAGCCCCAAATGCAACCTCTTTGTATAAATGTCTTTCCCAGGGACCAGGGTAAAGTTATTTTTTCCTAAAGCACTTGGTTGCAAAGCACTTTAGAAGCATAGAGAATCAGTACTTTGGAGTACCTGAAAGACCACCTAGGCAAGTCTTTCCATTTTGTTGCAGGGCTTTCTGAGGTCCAGAGAAGAAAAGAGGCTCAAACAGATCAACTGTATCCATCCGATTGTCCCTTTCAGAAGGTTGGATTAAGGGGGGAAAAGAGAAGTTTCTAGCTATCATGGGCACTGGGGTTTGAAGTTCACACAGCCTTGGGGAGCTGGGTGGCAGTTATTTTATTTTATCTTTAATTTTTTTGCTAGGATGAATAACCTGAACCTGATAAGTAAGTCGGTCCTCAGAGGGTGGGGAGTGGAGCAGGTGAGCAGATGGCATTTCTTGCCCTACCTTTCCTGCAATGCTTTATTCAAGGGAACTAAGTTAGTTCATTGAAATCTAAAAGAGCCCTGACCAGAACAAGGGGATTCAGGTATGCACAGGAGCTGGGGTGTACGACCTCTGAGAACCCTTTAACCAGAGCAGCTCTGATCTCAGGAGTCTTAGGTTTCAGGTCCCATTGCAGTTAGTGAGCCCCAAGCTAAGACACCTTGTGCCGATTCCACTGGAGTTAAAGGTGGCCTCTGGGAAAGGGTCTTTTGAGCTCCTCACTGAGCATAAGATAGTCCTCAGACTAGCAGCATTGGCATCAGCTGGGAGCTTGCTAGAGATGTAGGATCTCAGCCCCACCCAGACTCCCTGAATCAGAATCTGCATTTTTGCAAGCTCCCCAGTAATTCCTAGGCACATTAAATTTAAGAAATGCTGGTTAGGAAATAGCATTTTTTAGACAATAAGGAAAAGATGGAGTGGAGCCATGAGGAGCTGGTGGTAATACCTCTGCCAGAAGAAACTCTCCGCGTGGCCTTGGGAAAACCACGGCCGTACTCAGAATGGCTGCTCTCTCATCTGAAAATGAGGGGGTTGGACTGGATGATCTTTATTCTCTACCCTCGTAGGCATTTCTCCTATGAGCTGAAAGGGGGGAGCCCCACTCAGCTGAAGATCAGAGAGCTTCTTGCTGTGTAAAACACTCCCTAATCAGCCTTATGTCAAGTCCCCCGCCCCCTGACTAACCACAGTGACAAGTCTCAAGAGTGCACCTTGTCAGGCTGTGAATAAAGTTCAGGCAGTTTGGTTAATTACCCTGACACCGACTAGAGTTAGCTACCCAGCAGCTTGGGAACTGGTCTTAATGATTATAGGAACACACATGACGCAGCTTCGGGCATAACTGCCCCCTTTGCAGCCTACAGTCTGGTTTTGGAACCGCAGATTCAAACAGAATGCTCCCAACGGCATCAGGGGTCTAGGTAGGTGTCAGGAGGTCCCCCTTTCCCATCCCAACAGGGGTGTGAAGTCATTTTCCCAATGTGCCATAGTGAAGCCTGGTAAGGGTAGTAACCATCTGTTTCTCTCTCATGCCTCTGCTTGGAACCTGCCTGTGGTGCTCCATTGCTGTCAAGAAAAAGCCATGCAGGATATGCCTCTCCTAATTATCCAGCCACATCTCCATTAATCCCTACCTCAAACCTGCTGCCCTGGCCCAGAGGGCTACTCTTGGGTCTCTGCATGAGCTGTTTGCTTTCTTCTGCTGCACACGTTGCTTCTGCTCAAAGCACCCTTCTCTGCTCTTGAACATTATCTTTACCCATCTTTCAGATTTTAATATCTATATCACTGCCCCCAGGAAGTTTTCATGACCCTCATGACCAGGTTGGGTGCCTATCTTTCCATAGAGTCCTATGCAACTTCATTCATATCAGATATCACACTGCATTTTAAGACAGCTTCCTCCAGCAACAGGGAGCTGTGGGCTGGCAGTGTTCATGCCTGAGTTACTTAACAGCTAAGCCTTATGAGGTCAGGGATTGTTTTCTGTGTCATTGGCAACTGTATCCAGAGTGCCCAGTACATTGCCTGGGACACATAAGATGCTCAGTAAATGCCTAAGGAAGGGAGGAAAAAAGAAAGGAAAAAGAAATGGATGGAAAGAGGAAGGGAAGAAAGAGAGGAAGGAAGGAAAGGAAAAAAGGAAGGAAGGGAAGAAAGGAAGCAAGGAGGAAACAGGAAGGAAGGGAGGGAGGGAAGAAGGGAGGGAGGAGGGAAGGGGAGGGGAGGGAAGGGAAGGAAAGAGGGAGGGAGGAAAGAAAGGAAGGAAGAAGGAAAGGAACCCTTATGCTTAGCATGCCTCATGTACAATGAGTATTTGATAGTTGGTTCGCAGTGACTGCATGCATGAATGGAGGCCTTTCTGCTTCTGGCGTAAAGTCTGGAGAATGAGAGCTCATTAGGAGGGATTGCTTGACAGGCTGAGGCACAAAAGTGTCCACAAGGCCCGTCACCTCTGCAGAGGTCTGACCCCAGATGAGGAGATAAGACTTGTCCCCTGACTGTGGGACTTGGGATGAGAGGTGCAGAGTGGGGACTATCATGGGAGGTAGGGTGCCTTTGAGTGAATTACCAGGGGGAAGTGTGAAGACCCCTCTCCCTCCACGCAGAGCACACATCGCCTCTCTTCTGTGGGCTGTCTGAAGATCTAGAAGGTCGGTTCTAGGTCCAAGCTTTCATCTGGACCGAGAGGTAGAAGGGAAGAAGGAGTTTCTCTAGGCAGGGTCTTCAGAGAGGAGAACACTTCCTCAGTTCCCATAACCAGTAAACTACCGAGCTGAGATTGGAAGCCGCCTCCAAATGGGCCTCAAGCCCATAGCTCTTTCTGAGCACGATACTGTGGAACAAGCTTGGGAGTTTTATATTTTTAAAGCAAAGCCCGTTTTAAAATATCTATTTCTTTACATGTGGTGGCAGCAGTGGGATAATAGTCTAATGTCTATAAGCAAAAATCAGGGGGGAAAGAATTGGAGCATTTCTGGAAGACTCTCCTCTTTCTCTAAGCCATTTTGGTTCCAGTTTCTTAGCTATTTCCTATGGGTCAGGGGTTGGAGAGGAAAGGTTCTATTTTTTAATTTCATAAAAGGATGGAAAGAGGGAGATAAATATTCCCTCCTTCCTTCCCTCCCTTTCTTCTTTTTCCTTCTGTAACAAACCATTAGCCTAGTCAGGTAGCTTCCCAAGGAGCTGTGTTCTCCTGTGACCAGTGGCACAGAACAGAGGAGGCAGGATAGGATGAAAGTCGAGCATGCAGGTTTGGACGTCAGACACACCTGGGCTTAAAGCCAGCGTTACCATTTATGAGCCATTTGATCTCTGCCAAGTAGCTTCATGTCTCTGAGTCCTCATTTTCTCATCTGTGCATTGGGAACAATAATAGCATTAATCACCTGAGGATTTTACGAAATAGTGAGATAAATATAAACAAGGTGTTTAGTATGGGATCACAAACCCTGGCCACCACTCTAAAATTAGAATGTTCTAAAACCTTAAGGCATTTTAAATAATTCATTTGGCAGTAAAATCTGACATCATCTAAACTCACTTGGCAACAAAATCTGACCTGAACTGATGTGAAATTATTTAGGTTGTTATTGTGACTGCTCATATGTTTTGCTGTAGAAATACTGATGTGTTTGATTATAGGGTAATACCTCAGTACTTCTTGGGGAGATAGGTAACCCATAACCTCTATGTACCATATCACCTTTCTAAAATTTAGAATGGTTTGATTTTCAAACTACAAATGGTTCCAAAGATTTTTATACAAGGGGTGTGGACCTGTAGAATACCTAGCCATGGTGGTTGCTCAGGATTTAAGAGCCATCATCCTTTCTGCTTCTGGGATTTGCCCAAGGGCATACAGAGATTGGTTTGCATATGAGACTGTCCTCAGGTGGTATTTATTCCGCAACCATGCCCTTGACCAGAAATATCTCTCCGACTATCTAACTTAAGCTTTCTCCATTAGAAATTTATTTCTTTGAATTGTTCGGGCTCTTTGATCATTAAGAGACCATTTGTAAAAATGAAAGTTGGTTAAGTGAGGGTTGAAAATGGGAGGTACTCATGAACCACAACCAAAGAGAAGGTTGGGGATAAGGCATGGATTCGTGGTAGGAAAAGATGACATCCCTGGTTTCTGCACTCAGGTCCAGCTCGGGAAGTTAAATAGAACTTTGACAAATGAGAAATTTAAGATATATAAAGAGAGTGGATAAAGCAGGAAAATTTCTAACATTCCCTTCTTTCTTAGTAATTTTTTCTCTCAAAAGTATCTGGGAGAGTTTTTATGATAAATGATACAAATCCAATATAATTAACATAGGGTTAAAAGATCAAGTTTATATACATGAAGCAAGGAGTAAGAGTAAAGGGAAGTTGCCACAATTTAGCCAGAAACCTAGTTTTGAGCTTCCTAGCAGCCAAGGACAAAAGGGAAACATAAGGGTTATGTGTTCGCATGGCATGTGTTTGGGGTATATATTGTTGCATAACAAACTGACCCAAAACAAAGTAGCTTAAAATAATTATTTGACTTTGGTCATGATTTTATGGATTAGGAATTTGGGGAGGGTTTGGCTGGGAAGTTCCTTTCTGATATGTAGGGCATCAGCTGGAATTGCTGAAACTGAAAGATCGACTTCCAAGACAGATTTAGTCACATGTCTGGTACATCACTGCTCCTTGCTTCTCTCCTTCTCTATGCAGTATTTCATCCTTCAGGGATGAAATCTCTCTGTGGAATCTGGACTTCTCACTGTGTAATGGTCTCAGGATATTTGTACTTCCAACTTGACAACTGGTTTGTCAGAGCAGGAAGTGGGAGCAAGACCAGCAAAGGGCCATCCCCAGAACTCTTGTAGCATCACTTCCACCAGATTCTCTTGGTCAAAGTGGTCAGAAGTCCCACCCAGATTCAAGGAAGTGGAGAAATAGATTCTTCCTTCTGACTGGGATGAAAGGCAAGGTCATGCTGTAGAAGAGCATGTGGGATGGTAGATACTGCTGTGACCATCTTTGGAAAAATAAACTGCTGCAACAGAATAAAAGGAAGCATATATGTTTGTCAGGAGGAATGACATTTTTTCTAGCAGTGAGCCTGTAAGATGGATTATGTGGGATCTCTCATAGGCAATCATTTCACACTGACTGCAGCAACGTCAGTAAGAGCCAGTTTGCAGAAGACACAGGAACAACTCAGGAGCTTATGCTCAGTAATTCTGAGAACTGAAAACTTTATTTTCAAGAGTTCTGGTCCTTAGGAATTGTTATAGTTCCTGGAATGAAATTTTCTATTTTAATTGATTGATGGCTATGAAATGCAGCATCTTCAGTGTGCCAGGCCCTGGTGCAGCTCTGTGGAAACCCGGGAGCCACATACCTGACACCTGCCCTCCTGGCCTTCCAACTTGCTGGGAAGGCGTCACATCTAACAACCCAAGGTGTAGGGGTGCGAACCTGAATTTTTTAGACGTGATCGGAGAGCTGCTTACATAAGGCTTCTGCTAGACACAAGGTATCTAGATACCTGGACACAGGTGTTTGTTCATCCAGATGCTTAGTTTCAACCTTCCCCTGTTGAACTAGTTGTCTCTGGCAGCTGGAACCCAGCACTTTGAACATACTCCCCAGGCAACTGGGAGAGCTCCTTGTAGAGCCCGTTTGTGAAAGTTCAGAGCACGATGACTACTAGCAGCCAACACTAACTGAGGTCTTCCTCCTGTCCAGGGATTGTCCTAGGATCTAACATGAGTCAATCTTCACAAGCTCAGTGAAACATTATTCTCCATTTTTCAGATAAGAGACTGGAGACACAGAGAGGCTCCAAAGCTTGCCCAAGGTCACACAGCTTCTAAGGGGGTGATGTTGGAACCTACTTTTGGGGATCTGATTCCAAAGCCCTCACTGATACATTCTGTGAGTCCAGATGAACAGAGAGAACTTCAAGGAAAATCCGTTCAGTGCCAGGATGCTACCAGCTCCCTGGGGCATGGGACTGCCATCCTCTCCTAGGCATCTGTCCTGATGTGGAAAAACTTAAGTTCCTAAGTTTTGCTCATGTGCTCTGCCTTGAAGAGGGCAGGAAGCAGAGCAGACACTGGCCTCATATGTTGGTGCTGTTACCTGTCAGGCATGTGACCCTTGTGCCAGAGGTTTCACGCCACATAGCCCCCGCACAGCTCATCTGTGAATGGGAAATAGGGTTGGGCCATCACCAGGTCCCCTTCCAGCTAAATATTTGTCCCAAGTCCCGGAGGATTTGATATGACAGCCCCATGCCTAATGCTGTTTGTGGATTCATTGAATCAATGATTGTTTCGTTCATTCAATTCATCCAACAAATTGCTTCTCTGTGTCTAGTACTATTTGCACTCAATTTTCAGAGAAGTAAATGTCTAAAGTACCCACTTAATAACTTAAAAGCTGATTTTACCAATTTCATTTCACTGTAAGGCCTCCCAAAGGATTAACATGTTAGTGTGCGCCCCCTCTCACACTCGCACACTTGCCAACAAAACCGCCTCCCATTGTTTGAAGGGAAACCTACAAGTGGATCCCTGCCCCCACGCCCACAGCACTTTCTAATTCAAATCAGCTGCCATTCACTGGCTTTCTGCCCTGGGGCAAATCCTCCACCTTCGGTCCTACTTTGATCCTCTAGCCCAGGCCGCTTTCATTTCACAGTTGAAGTAACAAAGGTTAAAACAGATGACAACTATTTCTAGAGAGCTGGGTTTTTTGGCCCCCAACTGTGCACTGTGGTGAGGTGCCGAGGAGGCCACATCATGAAGCTGGAGAACTCTGGGAGCCTGGTAGCTTCGGTGAAAGAGAGTTCGTTCTTCTCTAGCCCACTGTCCCAGAGGCAGACTTCCTTCCAAGCACTGAAGCTGGAAATTTACAATGCAGGGCCCGGGGGCTGCAGTGGGGAAGGGCCTCCCACTCTTGCCAGCAGCTCTTAGGGCATTATCCTGGACTTGGGGGCAGAGTACTATGAAACTCCAATCTATTCCTCCAGGAGGGAAGGTGGGGGAAAGCAGGGAGTCAGTAAAGGAAAAACAAACCAAAACCCTGAAAAAAAGAGCCCAGTGCGATATTCCTCTTGGGGGCAGCCCTTTGATGGATGCATCCCTGGTACCTAGGAAGCCAGCTCCAGCCAGGCCTCACCTATTAGGCCCGAGGACCGAGGACTGTTCTCCCCAGGCAAGGTCTCTGCTCACTGGGCCATGCCCTTTTCTTCCCGTCCCCTACCACAACTCCACCTACTTCCTTAGCAATTGTCTTTTCTGAATTACTAAACACAGCAGCCTGAGCTTCGCTGGGGAGCTGGGGACATGTTCCTGGGAGTCCCTAGATGGAAGGCGTTGAGTTTTTCCAGCAGAAGAGGAGGCAGCCAAACCCAGATGTGAGGGCCCTCCCCCTCCGAGCCCAGCCTGCCCTGGTGGCTTCCTTCCCAGAGTCAGGTCTTCTAAGGAGTGCTTAGCAAGTATGTCAGCTTCCAGACCAAGGTCTGCTGTTCTTGGCTCCGGGAGATGTTTTTCAGCACAGAATGCTCGCTGTAGACTTCTCTGCAGGGGTTGGGGCGGGGGTGGGAGGGTGAGGGCAGCCCTCTCTACTCATCAGAATTCAGAGTGTGACTCCTCCACTCTGTCCCCTTGGTGACTTTACATGTTCTCAGGACAGCTTTCAGAAAGCTTCCTGCCTGCTACTTGCACTTGAAGATGTGGGGGCAGGCGGGCGGCAGTCGTGCGGGGACTATATGTGGAATTTGTTGAGATCAGGCAGAAGGAAGTGAAGACACTCTCTTCTGATTCGTGACATGTGAGAACGTTGTCTTGACAGAAGCAGCTCCTGGTAATAGTAACAGCTTCCAGGCCCTCGACAGGCCGCAGCCCATCACCTTCAGCGTCCTGCCAAGCTCAGCAGCAGCAGCGTGGCAGGAGGGGGCGGAGAGCTGGAGGCAGCAGCGTCTGCCTGGGGATGGGGGCTAGAGGTAGACGCCGGGAGAGGCAGAGCAAGAGCAAGACTGAGATAGCAGAGACAGGGGCATGAGAGAAACAAAGGGAAATTGAGGCAAGAAGAGATCAGATCAGGGAGGTACAGGGGCCTGGGAAGGCAGAGAGTAGGAGGCAGAAATAGTGCTAAAGGTGGAGACAGGTGGAGAAGGACCTGCAGAGATTCGGCCCCAGTCTGGCTACCACCCCCATACTTTCTGAAGGTCTCCCTGAATCCTGAAGGCACACTCCCTGTTTGGAAGCCTAGCAGCTGGCCCTGCTGAAAAGAAGGGTGAGAAGTTGTCTCAGGCCAGGCCATCAGCAACAAAAATTTCTGGACCTCTGTAGCTTATGGAGGGGTTTACAACCCAGGATTTCTGGGTGTGTAGCTCTGTAGGAAATTGCCTTCCTCCTGATGTCAAGATTTGGGAACTTGGGGAGGTGCTATTTCTCTCAAAAAATATTATCTTTTTAAAAATAAAATGTTGCTTTCTTTCATTTAAAAATAACCTTTTCCCACCCCTGCTACCTCATTACAAAAGAAAACAATGCAAGTTCATCATGGAGAACTTGGAAAATATGAAAAGATACAGGAAAAAAAAAACCATGAATTGCCATCATATCACCTAATGATAACCCACTGCTAGCAATTTGATGGTTTTCCTTTCAGTCTTTTGTCAATGCATAGAGCTACATAATTAGCAGTAATATGCCACAAGCATTTTATTAAATATTATTTGATATTACCACTTTTATTAGTGTATATGTTCTAATATATGGACAAGGCTTTCTTTATTGAGGTAATCTATAGTTGAATATTTAGGTTGCATGTAACTTTGCCACTATGAGCAACACTTTAATAAATATCTTTCTGCCTACATCTCTGCCTGAGTTTTGAAATATTTCTTCAGAATATGTTTAAAGAAGGAGACTTACTGTGTCAAAACTATGAACATTTTTAGGGCATACATACACACATATGAATATACACATACACATACACACACACATAGACACACATAGACACATACACACATACACACACAGACACACACACACACATATACACACACACTGATACAGTTTGGATCTGTGTCTCTACCCAAATCTCATGTCAAATTGTAATCCCCAATGTTGGAGGTAGGGCCTGGTGAGAGGTAATCGGATCATGGGGCAGATTTCCCCTTAGGTTCTATCCTCAAGATAGTGAGAGATTTATTGTGAGATCTGGTTGTTTAAAAGTGTGTGGCACCTCCTTCCTCTCTCACTTCTTCCTGCTTGGGCCATGAAAGATGTGCCTGCTTCCCCTTCCTTTTCCACCGTGATTGTAAGTTTCCTGAGGCCTCTCCAGAAGCTATTGCTGCTGTGCTTCCTGTACAGCCTGCAGAACCATGAGCCCATCAAACCTTTTTTCTTTATAAATTTTTCAGTCTCTGGTATTTCTTTATGGCAATGTAAGAATAAACTAATACACACACACACACACACACACACACATCTTCAAATTGTCCCCCAGGAATAATATACAATTAAATTTCTAGTGCAAATAAGAACCAAGTGCTGATGACAGAGCATTTGCTGGTTAATGACAGTCCTTTGCAGCCTTGTAAGTAAGTTGACATAGGTGGGAGCTAAGTATAATTATCTCAGTTTTTCAAAGGAAGAAATTAAGGCCCAGAGAGGTTAAATGGCTTGGCCAACATCTGAAACGTAACTAAGTGGTCTTCTGTACTGGTTTCCCCATTCTCGTCATACCATTGGCACCCAGGTTCAGACCTTCACAGGCTCTAGCTTGCACTACCCCAGAACCACCTTGCCACACATGGCTATTTACATGTATATTTATTAAAATAAAACACAATTTAAAAAATTCGCTCCTCTGTTTCTTTGACCATATTTCAAAGTAGTTAAGAACTATAGGTGGCTACCATGCTAGATGGTACAGATATGAAGAATTTCCATCACAGAAAGTTCTATTGAACAGCATTGCTCTAGAAGGTGTGGATTCTCCCACCCTCTCCCCTACACACCAACTATCACTCATTCTATACACTGTGGATGTATCAGACCTCCTGAAAACATAAATTTGATCATGTCACTCACCAGTCCAAAACCTTTATTGATCCTTGTTACCTGTTATCTACCCCATTAAGAGGAAGCACACATCCACAGCTACCTTTGTTCTTCATCTCCATGCTTTTCTGAAATATTATTACACACCATCTGTGTCTGGACTGAGGCTCTATGGGCACAGAGATGGACAAAGCATAAACTCTGTATTCAATGAGCCCATTTATTTGATGAGTTAAAATACTACACACTGCCTGGACTCCTGCCCTGCTTTATTGTTTCTTATAGCACTTAACCACTGCCAGCATTTATTTATTGCCTGTTGCTTCCACTAGAACACATGCCTCAGGGCAGTGGCTTTTTATGATTTGCTGACTTGCAGTAGAGCCTACTGAAGTGCTTGGCACTTAGAAGTTGCAAAATAAATATCTGTGAATAATTAACCACATTCCAGGATACTGAACTTCTGATTCTTTCTGGTGGGCTAGAAAAATTGGAAATGAAGCAATGCTCCACCACAGGAGTTAGTACCTCAAGCCTATAATGTTTGAAATCTGACCTGTATTCCCTCTTGATACTCAAATGCCAGGATATTGCATTTCTGCAAACAACCACCATTCCCTATGTTGTTGGGATAGGGAAAAAGGAACAATACAAGATATATTTTATGGCAACTATTTGGTCCAAAGGAGGCTCCCAGCTGGGACTATCTCCTACTTGAAAAGGTAAATCAAGCACTCAATCCTTGCAAGTTATCCAGCAGGAAAGTTCAAGAAGATATCCATCAAACTCTCTGAAGCTGGGGTCAAAAGAAATGAAATAAGCAACTCTCTGCAACTCTTCTGTGGTATTAATTTCTGAGAAGTTTTTAAAATAATAGGTAGCATTCAGGTTAAGCAGTTAGAATCCTTTTTAGTTTGCCTGTTAATTTTTGGCACTAATGGCAGTAATGGGGCAAGGAACTGTTTAAGAAACAGTTTAAGGAAGAGTACTGACAATGGTAGTGGCAGAATTTCAGATCGTCAAACATACTGTACAGAATCCCCTCATCTTTACGCTGTTTTCCTTCATCTTTACCTTTATTCAGAATCTTCTTATCAAATAGAAAACATTTTCATCTCCTTCTGTTGATTTTAAAAAAAAAAACCAGTTGAAAAGCCTCTATCTTTTAATAGGAAAATTTAGTCCATTCACTTTTAGTGTAACAACATTTTTACAAAATTTTTTTCCTGACAGTTGGATTTATGTTTACTATTTGTTTAGTTTTCTCTATTTTCTTTTCTTGATTTTTACTCCACTTTTCTATTCCATTGATGGTTTCTATTTTCTCACACTCATAATTGAACACATGCTTTTCCATTATATAAAAACAAAATGCCATTATTTCCCCTACTGTTTCCTTCTTTACTCCAAGATCATATGGCTTTTAAAATCTTTTTAATTCCCCTCTTTCTTTCTGTAGATGAGAACTTTAAAACTCATTTACCTGTACCTTCTTTCCCCATACCCCCTAAAGTTCTAGATTTTCCCAAAATAGTTTTATCATAATTAGTTTCAGACTGTTATTAGATTTTCCCAATACTGTGTCATTTCTATTTCAAGATCGTTATTTAGTACTTTCCTTACACCTTCTAAGAAACTCTATAATTATCCATTTAAATTTAATCATATGTAGATTAATTATTCACTGCTCTTTCTCTCTCTTTCTTAAACTGTTTAAGGAATTCTCTCCCCCTACCCCCCACCTATCTCCCAGTCTGTGTTCTGATCCCCCTTTTATTTCTGATCAGAATCCTTCCTTTTTTATTGTCCTTAGATGGTACAGTGGTTTTAAAATAAGTCCAAAAATTATTTGATACTCCTTCCTTCATGAGGTAGAGCTTAGTTCCCTCCTCTTGTGTGTGGGTTGGACTAGCTTCTAATGAGTAGAATGAAGTAGTGTGACTTCTCAGAGTAGGCCATAAGAAGCACTGTGGTTTCCTCTTTGCTGTCTCTTTTGGATCACAAGCTATGGAGGAAGTCAGTCACCATATTTTGAAGACACTCAGGCAGCTCTATGGAGACATCCACATGGTGAGAAATGTAGGCTCCCTACAATCAGCCAGCAAGGACTGAGGCCTTCTGCCATCAGCCATGGGAATCAGTCATCTTGGAAGCAGATCTCCCTGTCTCACTCAAGTCTTCAGATGACTGCACCTGGCAAATCAGAACCCCTGTTGAGACACCCAGAGGAAGCCTCTTTGTCTTCTCATTATCTCCTCAACACAGCACACCTGTTTAGCATCCCCAGCAACTTTTCAGAGGCCAGGAAGATCAGCAGGTTCTCTCAGGAATGCTCAGGCTGGCCTATGAAGTCCTTCTGCTAGAATCTCCGGGGGTTGAGGTCATTCCAGGATCTTCTACTGTTCTGACCTTCTCCTAGATACTTTCAGCTGCTGAAACCCAAACTCTTGCATAGACCAGAGGGGAAATGAAATTCTGTGATTTCTGTCAGATTTTGGAAATTTGCTCACAATTTTCAGATCCTGTCACTCACTGACCCCGGCACTGACTAGCTTTGGAGGAGTTGTGATTGAATTCAATGGGAAGGAAAGCCATTTTCTTCCCAGACTGCCATTTCTCCATTGGCATAACCCATTGCTCCCTTGTGAGACTGACTCCCCAGTCCTCCAAAAAATTCATTGTCTCGGATGCAGCTGACCTTGACATAGACTATGTAGGCTGGTTGATGCCAGGGATCATATTTCATTCATTTCACTCTCCCTTGTTCTCCCAGCACCTACCCAGTACCACGAGACTTGTGAAATAGAGCTTATTGTTTTCCTCTGGTGGCTTGAGTAAAACACCGTTCCTCCCCTTTCATAGAGAAGGGCATTGGTGTGCCTACCTGGGATCCCAAAGACATATCTCTTGGAGTAGTTGGAATCTGGGATGAGGTTGCTCTCAAACCTCCCTGTTATCTTGCCTGGATTCTCCTGCAATAGAGTATCTGCTTCAAGAGTTTACAAAAGGTATAAAGTATGATCCATTGGGCAGGAGAAGCGGGCTGAGTCTCTGTTTTGTGCAATCCATATTGGTTCTAACCCACTTCTAGGAGTCTTATCTGGAGGCCTCCAAGGCCTCCTCATATTGGCAATGGTGAGCATTGACCTGGCTGGTGTTTCTCCAGATGTGTTCTGGGACCATGGTTCTCCCTGGGATAGTGTGGATATCTCTATAGGGCTGCCTGAGTGTCTTCAAAATATGGAGACTGGCTTCCTCCATAGGTAGCGATCCCAAAGAGACAGCAAAGCAGAAACCACAATGCTTTTTATGGCCTACTCTGAGAAGTCACACTACTTCTCCATTCTACTCATTAGAAGGCAATTGATGTCAAATGTGTTTAGAAAACTTGCCCAACTATGTCATAGAGTACATGTGGATATTACCTTAACAAACACAAAGCAGGTAACCAGTAAAGAAACCTATTTCAATGTATTGAACTAAAATTTCTCAAACATCCATGACCGTCGATTTCATTCCCTTTTTTAGCATATAATACCCACCAGCAACCTGTGGGTGTAGTTTCCGTGGAGAATGCTTTGGAAAACACAGGGATCCCGAAGCTCTAAGGGACCTTGGGGTTCACACGGAGTCCAGTTTTTCCCTTTAACTCCAAGGCAGTGTGGTCTAAAGCAGTAGGTCTCAAAGTGCGGTCCCCAGACCGATGTCACCTGGGAGCCTTTTGAAAATTCGAATTCTCAGGCCCCACTGAAGCCTGGTGAATCAGAAGCTCTGGGGGTGGGGTCCTTCAGGCTGCATTTTTATGTCCCACCCAAGTAATTTAAGTCTGAGACCCACTGGCCCAGTGGATTGAGAAATAAGCTCAAGTTCCATTGTCTGGGTTTAATTTCTACCTCTGCTACTTAGTACCTTTGTGACCTTGGGTGAGCTTTCTAAATTCCTGTGTGAAATAGTATCCATCTCATGGGTTCGTCATAAGCATTCAGTGAATTAAAATACATAAAGCACTTGGAGCAGTATCTGCAATGTGTTCATTGCCATTGCGTTCACGATTATTGCCATTATTGAATAGTTCCTCTGAATTTCTGCTAAAAGGAAAAATAGAGTGTTATTGAGGCTTACTGTGTGATAGGAACTTAAGGTATGAGTTTGCAAGGGAGGGCTGCAAGTTGGCATCCTCTAAAATTCTGGAATCTGATTACTGACCTTATAGAACACAAGACATTCCTGTGCCAGGAAATGTTTTGCACTGTGACATTTTAGGAAATGTCTTTTCATTACAAGTCATGGTGCTTCATTATAAACTACTGGTTTTGTGGGATGAGGAACTCAGAGTGAGTAGGATCACTTCCAGCTGTATTTTCTGCGTCAGCTTCTGGTAGCGAATGGAATTCCAGCTTCAGCTAATGGTTTTTGACTCCACAGAGAAGGCCCTCCTCTAGGCACTTGTAGAGAGGATCTCCTTACAGTTTGTGTTACAATAAACCCAATGGCATAATGACCTCTGCAGTTTGACCAAGGTTGCTCTGTGGCAGAGTTGGGATTCGAACTCAAAGCCTTCAACTCTCTGCCTAGTGCTCCCACTGCAACACTAGAGTATGTTCCATCTAGAGGGCCCTTAGAAAGAGAGCATGATGTCTAACCAGCTCAATTTGCAGAGAGAAGATTGAAGTGAAAGGGAGCCTGTAGCTGGCTTAAGGCTGTACAGCACTGGAGTGAGTGGATGATAGCAGAAGCCAAGCTCTGCTCCTCTAAACTCAGTGCACTTCACTTCAAGATGCAGTGAGTCCCCGGCCTGACTCCTGCAGTTAGACGTAGTGTGCAGGCTGGCTCTTGTGGATTTTCCTATTCTTTTCCAAGCATCTTGCCATGAGTAAGAAAGACTAGTCACCTGAGGTGGGGTGGGTGTGGATTTGCTGTCAATGGCCTTATCCTACCCCAGATGTCCCTCTCTGGGACATGCTTGGTTGACAATCTGCAGGAAGCTCTGGGAAAGCCAAACAAAAGGTAACTAGAATGGGCCACAGGGGGCCCATTAGCTTCCTGGAGCCTCACAGAGCATTCCCTGGAGAGATCATTGCTGGGAGTGTGTGATCAGTGCAGGCACCATCACAGGCAGCTGCTGGCATATTAATATTCCAGATAAATGGCTTTTGGCTCAGGCAAAAGATCCTGCTTTGGAGCAGGTTTCCTTTTGAAGCTCCTAAGAGGGGCAGCTTGCAAAAGAAGGCGAGGGAAAAAGGCAGCTTTGTGGAATGATTCCACTCGAAACCCTCTGCTCCCATCCATCTCTGTTTATTTTGTTCCTCTGCCTCTCCTGATTCATGGCAGGCTCACAAAAAAGGAGAGAGAGCTCAGCTGCACACATCCTCAGGGAGGAAGATGGTCAGCAATTACCCAGGACACTAAAGCTGCCGTCTGCACAACCCATCAGCTTTGGAGCCTCCCCACCTTGTGCTTGAATCCTAGCTCTGCCATTTCCCAGCTATGTGACCTTGGCTGGATCTCTCAACCTTGTTGAGGTTCAGTTTTCTTGACTGTAAAATGGGAGAGGATAACATTTTCTCTAAGGGTGGCTGAGGATTAAAAGCAGCCAGGTACTTAGCACAATGCCTGCTGGTTGGTGAAGGTAGGTGCCATTATCACAAAGGTGCCAGCTCAGAGCAAACAGAGCTAGCAGAGTGTCCTGAGCAGGGGGTGACATTCATTCCCTGCAGTGACCCTGCTCACTGGCTGCTGAGGGTCCTGCTTCTTATGCTGAATCATGTGGAGTGTGTCCAGATGTTTCAAGCACAGGGAAACTCCATCCTAAAGTCCTTTAAATCTATTTTATAGGTTCAGAATCTGAGACCCAGAGAGTGAGTGATTTGCTCAAGTTCACACAGCAAATTAGATGCTGGAGTGGAACAAAGCCTGTTTTCTTCCTGTCCTTCTGAGCATGCTCAGAAGGAGCCTTATTACTTGAGGCCTTTCTTTCTTTCTCTGAAGCCTTGCACTTAGAAAGGGCCATATTTGTCTCTGCAGGTCCATGACCAGACCATGCCAGACTGGCAGAGAGGCACATGGTGTAGATGTTCCCAGACCTTGTCTGCATTGGGGTCACCTGGTGAGCTGTTCAGAAATGGGTCTCCAGCCCTACCCCTAGAGTAACTAGGGAGGGGAGCGGTGTGGGCTGGGTCCCAGGAATTTCAGTGCCCACAGTGCTCCCCTGAGAGCTCTGTGAGAAACAGGTGGGAGGCCTCCTGGCCTGGGAGGACCTCATCCCCCACCACAGGGAGGAGCATTGCTCCTGATTCTTGGGTGACCCTGAGAAAGTTACCTGTCTTAGACTCAGTTTCCTCATCTGTACAGTGGAAGGCAAATACTCCTTTTCTCAGGGATTGTGGGAGCCAAACAGAAAAATATGTGCAAGTGTGTCTGTCTACCCAGTGCCTGGTTGGGGTAGATACATGAAATGCTTGCTCAGGCAAGTCCAGGAGTGCTCAGCACAGCACCCAGGAAAGCATGTCCCATGGAGGGACATCACCCCATCTTCCATGGTGACCAGAGGCAGGCTTTCAGTGCAGATCCAGGCCTGGACTTGGTCTCCAGCAGGGCTGGCCGAGGTACTGAGCCTCAGGATGTGGGCTGCAAGGCATGACAGACATGTACAACATTGACAGTAACAATAGGGTGGTTCTGTGTGCTTACCACGAGCCACACATGCACCAGGCACGCTGGACGGTCAGTCATTTCTCCTTCACCTGGGACACAGGAGGGAGTCCCATTTGACAGCGGTGGACAGCTACCTAAGGGCCATGCCCACAGTCTGGCAGGAGCATAATGCCTGATCCCTCTAGCCCTGATGGCCCCCGCCTCCAGCTACAGAGGGAAGGGCTGCTGCAACATGGCAGAGGATGTTCCCCAAGGGGGCCACCAGCCTCCTGGGCTGCAGAATTAGGAACCCAAGGAGCTCAAGGCTCGGCACCGGGCCAGGGTTTGAGTGGGCAACTCTCAACCTCTCACACCTTCCAGCCCCAGGTGTGTTTGTGACCAGAAAAAGATGCTGCTCCAGGCCTGGCCACCTCATAGAACTGGTGGGAAGGTCTCAGGAGAATGAGAACCTGACAGCCCCTGTGGAACACAAAGCCATTTGCAATGTGACGAAGAAGATGCTAAGGATACAGAAGGAGTGGGAGGAGAGAAATCTATTGCTCCAATTCCAAGAAAATGATCATTATCAAAAGCCCCATTCGAGCTCTTCCATACACCCAGCATTTCCAGGGCTGGCGACGTGATCCATTCACCAACACTATCCCATCCTCCCCAGCAAACACACAGTGCTGTCTCTGTCCTTCCCCCTGAGGACAGTCCAGTGTCTTGAGCACCTGTGCACCACTGCTCCCTGGCCATTGTGGACCACAGTACGTCCTGAGAGTTTCTCACTGGGACCAGACAGAGCTCAGAAGGATGTCCTGACTCTTGGGGGTGGATGGCCACCAGACTAGGACTGATGCCTTATTTCCAGGATACGTGCAGGAAATACCAAGGCCACTGAGGAGTGAATCACCATCTAAGTCTCCTGGAACTGTCAGGAGGAAGGAACCTCAAGAAGATCAACGTGAGGTCAGGCCAGGGCATATGCTTCCCCTACTGCCACATGGTTTGCCAGGGCTTCATCCATGAGGTCATGTTACTGTGCCTCCGAGTTTGACAGCAATCATTTAATTCTAAGAGTCTATGACCCTTGGCCATTTGGTTCCACCATCCATCCACTGCTTACTGGCATTCAGAATGTCCTTGGGAAGCAGACTTCAAACCCTAATTGCACACCTCTCATCACAGAGAATCATTCTCTCCCTTGTCAGCCATTTCATCTCCCCATGGCTCTGGCCTTGTTAGAAAATTTTCTAGTGTGAGCTAACATGTTTGTCCTCCTGGGGACCCACCCTCTCTCCCTGTCCCCTGAACACCCTTTAGAAATTTTGTAAGTGCAGTCTTCCCCCTCTCTGAGTCCTCATGAGACAGGGAGTGACCAGAGACCAGAGACATGAGATGTACCATCTGTATCAAACTCCTAGGGAGCATAAGGCAAGTCGGTTTTCACTCTTCTCTATAAAAGTTTCCCATCTCTTAGCAAATGAAGGCAGGTCTGATGCTGTTACTACCATTTTATTGATGAAAACAATGAAGCACAGAGCAGGCAACTGATGATCAAAGGGCATGTGTTGATAAGTTGAAGAAGTGGACCTGAGATTCAGGTCATCCTCCTCCAAGTCTGAGGCTCTTCAGGATGTATTGTGTGAGGCTCAGGGTCTGAATTGCAGGGGGTTCTGGGGTGTCCTACTGTCCTTCAGGGAACTTGGCCTCATCACACCTTTTCACACAGCCCCCTGCCCTGTGTGACCTTAGGAGAAGGGCACATTTTATTTCGTAGAATAGGGCCAGACAGCCCAGGCTGCTGGCTTTCCTCCAGCAATTCTTGGGGCTGCTTCAAGCAGAAATGTCTGGAAACTTGTGGAGTTCATGAGTAAATGGCTTCATGGAAGTGCCTGTTAAAATTTCCTCTGCTGGAGACTAAAGTAGACAGAGCCAAAGGCAGTGGGTCTCCCACCTCCCTCACGGTACCCCTGGGTCTCATTCCTCTTTCACTCCAGCCCAGCCCTGGAAAACCCACACCCTTGTCTAAACACCAGCACCAAGCCGACCCAAGCAGAGGCCATATGTGTTAAATTATATTATTGTTTAAAATATTTGCTGGTCTTTTCCACAGAAGATTATTCCTCCTTACCCCATTAGGCTTGGCCATTTGATTCGATTTAGCCAATGAAATGTGAGCAGAAGTGAAGTGTGCTACTTCTGAACAGAAGCATTAAGAGCTGTGGAGTTCTACTCTGTTTTTCCTCAGCCATGAGACTAGCTATGCCCCTGAGAGAGGCTTCTCCCTCTGCCCAGTACTGGAATGACAATGGCATAGGACAGAGCTGCAGATGGTCAGAAAGGATATAGAATGCAAGTGAGAACTAAACCCTTGTTGCTGTAGGTCACTGAGGGTTGAGAGTTATTTGTTACTGCAGCATAACTTAGACTAGGCTGACTGATACACAAGGCATGGCAAGAGGTAGTGTGCTGTCAAGAAAGATGGGCCCAAGGGTCCCTCCAGAGAAAATCTCCCATGACCAAAAAAAAAAAAAAAAAAAAAAAAATCTTCCCATGTGGGAAGAGAGAGAAAATATCTGCAGGGAGACCCAGAGGTGACAGAGCTTTATTCCCCCAACTTCCCTCTGCAGACTTCCCTGACTTAGAATGTAAAAGGCAGAGTTTGCATTTGCTCCCATCTCCCCGCACATGTCCCCCAGCCAGAAAGCTTATCTGGGGCCTCTGATAGGGATGATGTGAGGCCCAATTTTTATCCTCAGGAGAAAATAGTTTGTGATCTTTGAATAATAAAGGAAAACAGCTCCTGGAATTGATTTTTGAGTAATTTAATCACCTTTTGTCCAGACAATTCAGGGCTGGCTCAAGACTTAGCCACATATTGACATATGTACCGCATTTCCAGCAATAGCCACATGCAGAGGGACCTGGAGAGCTTCAGTGCCACCCCTTCCCACCCCTCTGTCTCCTGGGAAAAGCACTGGGCAGAGAACTGCTCTGGACCATACCACCTTCCAAAGCACTCAGAGGACTGGGAGGGCCACTGAGACCACACCCGTGCCTTTAAATATAGGAGGGAAGCTGATGCTCAGAAAAAGCACACACCAAAAAAATCTTGACATGCTGGGATGTGTTATGTAACTGTTTTCCTCATCTATGGAAGAGAGAACGATTGTCTGAGTGGAGGTCAGGAGGCTGGCATCTGACTCCTGCTTCCTCATTCCAACTGTAGCAACATCTTGGCAAACCATCATGTCTTGGAGTCTCAGCTTTACTAACAGGAGACTGGTTTCTGTCATTCATTCACTTAATAACTACTTTCTAAACACCTGCTATCTACAAGACACAGCATATAGATGACAAAGGCAAATGAAAGTAAAATGAGGTGTGGTAGGTTGGAAAAATGACCACAGATTCTTCCCATCTCTGTGCCCTTTTTGCATCAAGAGGTAGAGTGTAGGTAGACTTGGCCACAGGACTTTCTTGGCCACGGGACTTTCTTGGCCATGTGGATTTCTTTGGGCAATAGGATAATAGTAAATGTCACATAGCAGAGACTTATAAAGCCCTTGTATATTGGGACGTCCTTCTTTCCTGTGCTTGTATCCCCGAGACCACCATAGGAATAAGCCCAAGCTAGTCTGCTGGAGGATGAGAGTCACACATCCCAATTCTTCCTATGTCTCATGCTGACAGCCTGCCAGCCACCAGTATGTGTGCTCGGCATACCTAGACTGTCCAGCCACCAGCTACCCATCGACTGACCACAAATGCATGACGATACCCAGATGAATTGGCTAAACCGGGAAAAAACACACCCAGATGACCCACATAATTGTGAGCAACATAAAATGATTGTTATTTTAAGCCTTTAATTTTGGGGGTGATTTGTTACAGAGCAAAAGGTAACTGATGCAGAAAGGAAGACATGCATCGAGCATCTTTTCATGGCAGGTAAAGGCCCTTTACACAGATTTCCTTATTACATCTTTACCATGACCCTGATGAGGTAGATCATATGCACCCCACTTTACAGTTGAGAAAAACAAGGCTGAGAGAGGTCAACCCACTAGTCAGACCAAAGTAGTAGGAAAGCCAGAATTAGAACCCAAAGCTAAGATGGGCTTAACCTGCCAAGGAGGTACCTGCCAAAGGAAGGGTTTGTGCAGCCAAGCCTGAGTAGACTCTCTGCTTTGCAGGCTCAGAATTCTTGGTCTGTAGGCTGTACAACCCACCCTGAGGCTTTACTCCTGGTGCTCTGCAGAGCTGCATGCTGTGCAGGGAGAAAGTATGATGAGTCCAGAAAGCCTGAAAGAAGATGGGGTCATGATGAAAGATATGAGGAGAAGAGGTCAAGGCAGTGCTTTACAGCTGAAATGCCTCATAAGACCAGCTTATGGGAGCCTGCTTCTAAATGATCAATTCCAATCTCATTATGACCGCAGCTGCCATTAACTCAGGAGCTAATTGCTATTAGCTTACAGAAACTCAAGAGGGTTTAGCTGCAAAAATTCCACGACATGGGGCCATCTCACTGCTTAAATGGCCACATTCTTGTTATTAATTCCATTTGACTATTAGCTTATTACTGTTAAGTTATTATAACTTTGTATGAAGTCCTTGAACCGGATGTATGTCCTCCATGTACATTTCATTATGGGGTGCAGAGTGCACCCAGAGGTTCAATATTTTCGTTTTCATTTTTCTTTGAAGTATAGGCTTATGTAAAAGCATCAGGAAGGTTCTTGATTTGGAAGACAGCTCTGTAAGCAAAAGCCCTAACAAAAACCAGACTTTGCTCAGCGTTTTGATGCAATTAAGGTCTTGGCAAGTGTAAAGTGAGTCTGAACAGCAGAGCTGAGCTCTGGAAAGGCCCTGGGAGACTCTAGTCCATTCTCATGTTACAGTTGGGGAAACTGAGGACTAGAGAGGAGGCAGGACTCAGGTGAGAAAACATGTCATGTCAGCATCAGGCAGACGGCACTATCTGAAACAAACAGCTCTCTGTTTTAGATGAATTAAAAGTCTGCTGAAGATGCCAAGTATGCAAGATTACCAACACCAGACCATTTCAGCAGGGTCTGCAATCTTGCCTGCAAAAAATACCTACGTGCTAAGAGACGGGCCAAGATGTAATCACTCACTCCTTTCCAGTGGAGAGGCAGCTGGATGGAGAACTACATGGCAGTGTGTAAAATTAGACATCTTTAACGGGTGACAACAAGGTTCTCTCTGTCTGCGTTCAGAAGCCTCCCTTAACAAGATCCAGTTGGTTAGTTAAGAAAATAGGAGTGTGTACAATTACCAAGTTCACCGTTTGTTTTTGTTTAACTTCGTAGCTTCTTCCCAAGATGCCTCCAGGCATGTCTGGAAAAATATCAGCACTTGTTGCTAAGCAGAGTCTGGGCCTGGGAGGTGTTCTCTAAATGCTCCACGGAGTCCCTCTGTGGCCAGGTCCAGAGGGCAGCCGGTGAGGAGGGGTTGGTGGGGCCAGGGCCCTGACACCAGCTCTGTCTCTCACTGGCTGCGTGGCTGTGGAGGGTCACGGTCCCTCCTTGGAGTCTCAGTTTTCTCACCTACACAACTGAAGAAGCAAACTGGAATGCCCTCAGTCCTTTTCTCTTCCACATGTCTATTCTAAATCTCTTTTATTGGATTTTTGCTCTTAAAAGCATGAAGGAGGGAGGTGATAAGACAGAGCAAAGGAAATTGGCAGCTCTCGAGTGCAGGGCTTTCTCTGGGGTCAGGGTTTTTGAAAGGACCCTAATTAAAGCCAAGTGAGTTCTTTCGAGTGAAGATCTCGGCAGAGTTGCTTGTTGACCTTGAGAGGTAGGGATTGCTGAGTGACAGAGAGGGAGAAAGAAGAGAAAAGAGAGAGGCAAGGAGAAAAAGGAGTCAGAAAGGGAAAAAGAAGAAGGAGGAAAGGAGGTGGAAGGGGCAGCGGGGCAGGGGAGACAAGCAGCCTCAGAAGAGGGAGTGATTTAAAGCAAAGAAACAAGTTGGCGAAAATCAGGCGGGAGGAGCAGAGAGCAGAAAAGAATAAAAGGTAGGGAGGGACACAAATGGAGAAGTGGGGGATAGAAATGCATGAATCTATCAGTTAATTTCTAGAGCATACAAAACAGAAATAATCCTCCTTCAAAGCTGCATTTGAGGGTGAAGTGGGAGATGGTGTGACATGAAATGAAAGGAAGCATTTTTTAATGCAGACGCATAAGCAAGGCTTTAATTATTAACTGATTGCTTGTGTATGTACATGCACGTGCACACACACACATGTGCAAGTAACAGGCCATTGTGTCCAGGCATCCCGAAACATGCCACAGAAACCACTGGGCAGAGTCAGTATTTCCTCAAAATGGCAGTAATTTAACCATCATGCCTGTCTCCGCTCTCAGAATGTAACTAACATCTTAAGTCAATAGCTTTATGGAATCCCTGCAAATCCCTTCTCTCTTGCTGCCACCCTGGAGAGACACAGTTGTGTGTTTTACCTGGAAATAAAGCAGCTGCACCCCCAGGGCAAGCAGGTGAAGAGAAAGCAATGATCTCATTGCCTACCCAGCCCATTTTCCTCGTGACCCACCTTGCAGCTGGCGTGTAGTCTGCAGCCCTCTGATTTAGCGGGCTTGGGGTCCTCTTGCTCAGTTGCAAGAGGACAGGAGCTCTGGGAGGCTGAGGATGGAATTTGGCTCAGTGGCTGTGCCCCTTCCTGTTCTCTTGCTTCTGGGTCAGGTGATTTGGCCCCAAACACCACACAAAGATGAAATACTTTTTTTCCCTCACTGCTTGGTAACTCTTCCCCAAGGTCCCTGGAGTCTCCGAGCTGTGAAAACAAAACAAAACAAAGCCCATCTCAGGATAGCTGAGGCCTTTTTGTCCTCTTGGCTTGCCTTGATTTTGTTAGTTCCACCCAGAGGACAGGACCAGACACTGTGGTCCAAGTTGGCAAGAGAAAATATTGTTTGTTTCTGAAGCAAAAAAGCTGAGGTTGAGATAACAATTGGAATTGATAAGGTCCCTATAGGGGCTTGAAAGAGGACCCTGGCTTGTTTGTCAGCTTCTGTGTGAGGCTGTGAGCCCACCTGCATGGTTAGCACTTGAACTATCCAGTGATTTGTGGGTAAACCAGAACTCTAAGAAAAAAGCAGCTCTAATTTGTAGCATTCAACAATTTCCATGGTGTAAATACCCCCATTATGGGCAATTTCAACGGGTAAGTGGTGAGGTCACTGAAGGAGGAGCTGGAAGGAGAGCAAGATGTTCGCTCTTGCTGTTTTGGGAGGAAGGAGCCGGGACACATCACTGTTCGGAACCATTTTCTCAGGGCTTCCTTCCCCTGCTCATAACTTTCTTCAATACAGGGCCCATCCCGCTGTCCATGAGTTCTTCTAAAACACAGGGATGATCATGGTGCTTCCTGGGTTACAAACCATCAATGACTCCCCATTGTCTATGAGATAAAACCCAAAATTCTTAGCCCGACTTTCAAGGCCTTTTTAATTTGGCCTCACTATATATTTTTTTCAGCCAGATACATGACCCATGTAATATGCATTATATTTGGACTCTGACAATTGCTGTCCTGTTCTTACTCCCCTGGATTATAAGTTCCTCATAGTCGTACAGTCCGTGTTCTTCTTTTTTGCATCTCCAGCTCCTCACATGTTGAATGTGCTCCCCAGATGTTGCAGGAAGGATGGGGGTAAGGCCCTGAGTAATATTGGTTAATGCTGGACCAGTGGCTTTCCCTACATGGCCTGTGCTCACCAGTTCCTCCATGTCGCTTGCTCTTGCCCACCCTCTGCCCAGTGTGCCCCTCCTACCACTTCCTCCACCAACAAACTCCAAATCCACGTCTCCTGACCCTAGCATCGGCTGTGCACGGGGATGCCTTCTCCACTGCCATTCCATCCGTTCCACAGCAGACACGAGTCAAGTTTCCCCTACATGCCAGAGGCGGCTCCTGGCATGTGCTGGGGAAATAGCTATGGATGAGACAGATGACATCCCTGCCCTCCTGGAGCTGATACATGGGGGAGATCAATGATCAAAAGAACAGCAGCAATGCCCCAAAGCCAAAGGGGATAGGAGAAAGCTGGAGCGGCAAGGGAGTCGCAGGGGCTCTGATCTGACAAGGACAGCCAGGCAGGTGTCTCAAGGAGGGGCTCTGTGAGGGGAGGCGTCATGTCTTTGTCTCCCCCATGAAGTCTGGCCCCTTGTGCCTCCTCCAGGCCTATCTTGTGGATTCTCTCATTCATCTTATGCAGTCGGAACATGCCTTATGAGGATTCTTCCCCTGAATGAGTGTGCTTCAGTCTGTTTCATCCTGGGAACATGGCCTGTCCTTGACCTTAGCTTTCTCTTGAGATGATGCTCTCTCGCTCTCCTCTTCTGTCCCCAGCTTTCCTGCTGCCCCTTTGCTCTGACATCCACTCCCAACCGCCACAAAATTCAGCCCCAACCATAGTCAGTGACCCCGCAGTGCCATCCAGGCACTTCTCAGTCCTTCCCTGGTAGGGCGTCTGTGGGGTTGGACCCACTGAGCATCGCCTCCTCCTGAGACTCTCCCCTCCCTGGACTCTCCTGTGGCATTCCTCTTAAAGCCTTTGCTCCTCCAAGATCTTTCTTTGGACTCCTTTATAACACTCCCAGGACATCAACCTCCACCTCCATCTATAAGCAGGTGTACCCCCAGCCCACACCTACAGCCAATGCCCCTCTCCCAAGCAATGGGCGGCAGAACCACCTGCTCATGGGCATCCCCTGCCTTGAGTGGCCGCAGGCCTTGGACGTCAGTGGGTGTGATCGTTGCTCAGATTTTCCACTCTCCTTAGGTCCCTGCTCGTGAATGGGTCCACTGCTCAGCCAGAACCCCAGCAAAGAACCTGGATGCCACCCTAGACTCCTCTCTCTCCCATAGTTGCCTCAATAATTCAGCAATTCCTGCTGCTTTTACACCCTAACTTATTTCCAAGTTTATTTCTCCATTTCTGCCACTGTCCTCATATTTGTTATTCACGCCCTCACTACCTCTCACCTCCTAACAGATTTCTCTGATTCAGGCTGGCTTCTGATTCACACAAAACTTCCAGAATAATCCTTCAGAAACAGAAATTTGCCCCCACCCCTCCCTGTATAGAGCCACCATGTGGGTCCCTGTAGCCCCCAGCAGAGGCCCACACTCCCAGGCCTGTCCCGCAGGCCCTCCGGGGCCCGGCGCCTGCCTGTCTGCCTGCCTGCTCTCACCAGACCATCCTCACTCTGCCTGGCCCTCAGTATTCCAGGCACACCCGGCTCCTTGTCATTCCATGCACTCAGCAGGCTGTTTCATGGCTCAGATCCTGTGCTTACTCAGGGTCCTCTGCCTGGAATAACCCGACTTTCTCCCCAAGCCAGTCCACCTGGCTAACCCTTCCTGACTCTGCACCTCTCAGCTCAGGCATGCCCCACTGCCAGAAACTTCTCTCACTTGCCAACCCATCCCTGAACAGATCCCACAGGACAGACTGCTCTTCCTGTTCCAGGCACCCCGCCTCCACCACCACATACATACCATATTATAATTCCCCATTTGTGAGCATCCCCTCCCCATTGAGAGGGGAGCACACAGCCATGTTATACTCATCTTTCATTCTCCATGCATAACCCATATTGTTCACTTGAAAAATCATTTGCTCAACTAGTTCAGTGCTAGGCACCTGGTTAAAAGAAGGGAAAGAAATGTACACTTGGCAGGGAAGCAGGACAGCATCATGGTTCCTGCCTTTCTGCTTAAGAGCTGTGCACCCTTGGGCAGGTCCTCAGCCTGTCTGGGTCTCTGTTCCATCACTTGTAAAATAAGCTGATAGCAAATCAGCTCATCAGCGGGTTGCAGCAGGATTCACTGAGATGCGTGCCGCTGAGTGCTTTGAATAGTCAGCTCCTCTTGTTATTCCCGGCACATCGCAGGACCTGCTCATGGACATATGTTATTCCATTCACTTTTCATAAGGCTCTAGTGAAATAGGTGTTGTTATCCTGACTTTCCCTGTTGGGGAACTGTTGGGTCTCCCAGAGGCATGCAGTCAGAGATGGAGCAAAGTGTCACTGGCTCTCTCTGCTCAGAACACCTTCGGGTTGCTCCTCTGCTGACTTAACTTGAAGGGAAAGGGAGACCCTCCATAGAATCTGAAGGAGACCATTTCCAGCAAGCCAGAGAAAACCCTGCAGTGGGCAGCCACCAGGGGACACAGGGCACTTATCGTCCCTTGGGTACTTCTCCAATGGCCCTAGAGCAGACGGGAGAGTTTCTGGACCACCCATGAGTCAGGCAGGAAAGCTGGATGGTGTGTTTAGGGGAACCTCTCCACCCGTTGGGGTGATGTCTGAGCTGACAGCCTAGCCAGGTGCCTCTCACACAGACCTGCTTCTTCCCCATCAGACGGACTCCTGAATGGGAAGCGGGTGGCGGGGGACAGGTGGGGCTTCACGTCAGGGCCTCTCCAGCAGGGCCCCCTTGGCGTCTAAGTGACTTCTGACATGCTTGCTGTGTTGCCAGGACGCTTGCTTGGATTTCAGCACCTGGCCCCTCACTCAGCATGCCTGCCCTCAGAGTCCGTGTGCAGGGATAAATGCCCTTCTATTTGGGATCTAGAGCCGCATGGCAGGGATTCAGACCTGGTGGCATTTCCTGTCCTTCCAGGAGCTACGTCCGATGGAGGGTCTGGCCTCACACAATGCTGGCCTCCCAGCTTGCCATCCTCAGCACAGCCAAGTCCCCAGGAACTGTTCCCATGGGACACCCAAGTAGTGGGGCCCCCAAGACCTTTGGGAAATCCACCCTGTGGGGAGTCACTTTCCTCCATAAACAGCCAAGGTCAAATGACACATGTGTTTCTAATTTGGGAGGACTGGGCACCAGGGATGGGGAGGGCACAGATCAAAGGGGCAGGGAGCTGGGAGGAAGCCTGTTTACAGAATGGGGAGATGGGAGACCTTTTTTATTTCCTACGCAGTCAGCAGAAGAAATTTTCTGAGGGGGTGCCTCTGAACTCAGATGGAGCAGGGGGGCTGGTGCCAGAAAAAGGCCCCAGCCCACAATCCTGGGAACAGATTCCTGGCTCTGTCCTCATTCATTCCATGGCCTGAGGCCCATCTTGTTTCCCTCATGAGACTTAGTTTCCACATCAGCACAATGGGAGACACACCCAATTCATCAATTTCCCCATTTGTTATTTATGAGTGTCTGTGGGCCAGGCCCAGTGCCAGGTACTGGGGATAGAGAAATGAAAGTCTCAGCGCACAGTCTCAATGTGCAGGGGAACCAGGCCATCAACTCCACTGTGAGCGAGCGAAAGGCCAAGGAGGAGCTTTGCCTAGGTGTGTGGGAACACAGAGGAGGAGCTCTGTGATGGGTTTGAAGGTGGCCTCCAAAAGATAGATCCAAATCCATGGACTCCTGGTACCATGAATGTGACCTTCTTTGGAAAGATGGTTTTTGCAGATGTAATTAACTTAATGAGGTCACTCTGGATTATCCAGATGAGTCCTAAATCTGATGACATATGTCCTTATAAGAGATAGCAGGGGAGAAGACACAGACACAGGGAGAAGACAGCCACGTGAAGGCAGAGGCAGAGACTAGAGTAAGGCATCTACAAGCTGAGGACTGCTGGCAACCACCAGAAGCCAGAAGAGAGGGCTGCAGTGGATTTTTCTTCACACCCCTCAGGAAAAGCTGCCAGGCCAACACCTTGATTTGGGACTCCTGGCCTCCAGAACTGTGAGAAAATGAATTGCCACTATTTCAAGCCACCTGGGCAGTGGTGCTCTGGTACGGCAGCCTACGGGCTGTATCTAACCCACATCCAGGAAGGTTGTCTTGGGAGGTTTCTGAAGCCATGGAGTTGGAAGTGAGTTCTGAAGCCAGAGTTGAAGGTCATCAGGTTGCAGGGAGGCAGGCGGGAGACCTTTGGGAGGAAGGCCCAGAGCGTGCATAGGCAAGAGGCGAGAACAAGCCTGGCGGGGGCTGAGGACCACGAATGATCCAGCAGGACCGAAGCCTGGGAGCCTGCCACAGATGGTGTCAAAGACAGTCCTTCTCTAAAGATGGCACTCTGTTGGCCCAGAGTCTGGATGTCATCATAAGGGTAACAGGCTCATTGAAAGCATTCAGCAGTGGAGTGGCCCAGTCAGGGTGTGCTTTAGAAAGGTTTCACAGGAACCCAAAGGGAAGAATGGATCCGGAGCTGACTATCGGAGACCAGGAAGTCTGTTTGGCAGTAATGCCAGCCTGGAATAGTGGGCATTGGAGCGGGCAGAGGCGAGGCAGGTACAGAGCCCAGGGGATGGGAGGACACTGGGGGAGGAGGCACCATCAGCAGAGCCTGGACTGCCTATTGCGGGGCACTCTAGGAGGCCAGCTAGCTAGGGGTCTGGGTGATGGTGTCATTCCACTTACTGAGCCATGGAGACAGAGTGGCCTCAGGAATCCACCATGAGTTAGGTCCGGGGACATGTTGCATCTTTACGAGATTGCTAAGAGGATCAATGGACTGTAATGCATGCAAAGTGCCCAGCACGGTGGCCAGCCAGCAGTGCTCAGTATTTGTCAGAAGACCGCAGAAAGAGGGCCAAGGGAGGGACTAGACACTTGTCTCCCGGTCTATGCCTGGCACCATCTGCTTTGCTGGGCACAATAGGTGCTCAATGAATGCCCACAGAATTGAAATATGGGCTGCACCTCAAACACCATCTGCCAGGCCATAAGAAGCCCAACACACTTTGCAGCAAGAGATTCATCCCACAGACCACATCGACATCCACGCAGTCGCAGGGAAATCAATCGGTCCGGCTCCAGCTGTCGAAACTAGGAGCCGAGAGGAACCTTGGACAAATAGTCCTCGGCTCAGCACTTTCTCCGTCTGGAAAGAAAACCAGGTGGGGGCAGGGGAGGAACACCAGGCCATCAGAAGGTTATGAGGCCATAAATAAGAGATATGTGGTAAATAAGCTGGTGAACATATCCGCTGGCTGCTCTTTTTTATCACTCACCTAGAGAGCAAAATTCCCCCGCATCTTTTCTGCAGGCCAATAAATATCCTTCAAGGAGGCTTTATTTACATAGAAAGCAAGGGGGGTGCCGCTGCTCCACAGGCCCCGTGTCAAGAAGGAACAATGTATGGCCCTAAAGAGAATGGCTGTGCGGGAATCGATGCAAATGCAGTTTCTTTTCCCAGGATGATGCTCCCGAGCAGGGTTCAGCCCAAGTTCAAGGATTGTGCTCAGGCGGGTGCTGCAGGGCCCTTTACATGGAGGAGGTGAGTCTCTCCCCTAGGCGGGGTCCCTGGCCACCTCAGGCCCACTCTGGGGCTCTGCACCCATGACCCTTTCTCCAAAATGAAGGAGGCCAACAGGTTATACTCTGGGTCCTCTAGATCAACCACCCGGTGTTATGCCGCAGAAGGATTCATCAAGGACCTACTGTGTGCCAGGTGCAGTAGGTAAATGGAGACAAGGACAGACAAGGCTTCTGCCCTCCAATCAGAGAGCTGTGGCTCAGTGGCTTCACCCAGTAGTGGGGGAGGCTGGTCTGAGGGGCTGGAATATAAACTGACACACCCACTGGGATTTGAACATGAGCAGGTATCAGATGTGGGGGGAGGGTCCTGAGTAGAGGCCATGGCCTGCTCAGAGCACCCCAGGTAGGAGACACGGAAGCAAGGTCAGATGGGGTGATGTGCCACAGACACGCCCACCTTGAGTTCAAGGGGAAGGAAGAAGGAGGCCTTGCTGTGGCCTTCTGGCTTGTGCAGTATTTGCAGCCAGGCTGTTAGGCAAGAGCCACATGGGAGCCTGTTGGAAGGGTGGGCAGCTGTGTGCTTGTTCCGTTGTTGATAAGGGAGGCTTCCCCACCTGCCACTGGCCCTCTGGCTTCTTGCATGTGTACAATTTGAGCATCCCTCATTCAAAAATCCAAAATCCAAAATGTCCCCAAATCCAAAACTTTTGAGCACCAACATGAACCCACAAATGGAAAATTCTACACCTGACCTCATGTGACAGGTCCTGCATATTACAGTAAGTATTGTATAAATTACCTTTGGGCTGTGTGTATATGGTATATATGAAACATATATGAGTTCTGTGATTAGACTTGAGTCTCATCCCCAAGATATCTTATTATATACATGCAAATATTCCAAAATCCCAAAACACTTAAAATCCAAAACTCTTCTGGTCCCAAGCTTTTCAGATAAAGGATACACATCTGGTACAACCTGTCAGAGCTCCTGGAGAAGAGGAGCTGGCAGGAGGATTTGGACGTAAAGCACACATCATATTAACAAAGCAGAAACCTCATGGGCAGCTTCTGGGCTCTCTCCTGGTGACAGTAGCTGGCTAGTGATGTTGGTAAATAGATGCTTACTGGATAGAGGGGCAGTCAGGGAGGCAGGTGGCAAAATCTAAACTGTGACTGGCTGTGGACACAGAATAAGACCTGGCTGCTTAAGCCCTGATTCTTTCTGTGATTGCTTTGAGACTTCAGGCGGATCATTTGTCCGGTGGGAATTAGAGTCCCCATCCTGTTGTCTTCATAAAAGGCAATTGTGTGGTCGCAGAATGAGTGCCAGTGTGAATATTGGAAAACTGTGATGTGCACCGTCATAGGTAAAAGAAAAGTGGTGTTATTAGGCCGTTGGCAAACACTGGCCACTGTACAAGACCCGCTAAACTTCCTTTCAGAGGCAGGCTTCCCAAGGGACAGAAACCAGTCAGTACCCCAAGCCCTACCCAGGCTTTAGGCTGAGTTTGATGTCTGGGCAAGGAGAGAAGGCAATGGCTCCCTCCCTGGTGCTAGGAGCCTTGGAGAGTGTGCATATACACACAGCCTGCATGCACACCAGCCTCCCTGCTTCCCTGCACACTGAGGGTGGGGCTGGGCTGGGCACAATCACTACTTGTCCCCCTCAAGTCCCCCAAGGCGGCCCTCTCCTCCTGCTCTTCTCTCAGTTATTGATCGCTGGACAGATCTTTGGTGGGAGGATGATTTGCAAAGAGAGTCCTAGATGTAGAAATTCTCTTGGTTCCTTCAGTAACTCCATGATCAGCAACAAGCTCAGACAGCCGGGCGGGAGGGTGTCCCTGGTGAAATTCCAACCCGCCTGTCCACTGAGGTGGAGCCTCGGGAAGTTTATGAGAGATGTTTGCAGCAGGGAGGAGGCGGGCCCCCCCTCTTCCTGTGTAGTACCTGGAATTCAAAGAACCCTTGGGAAGCACTCTAGTAAGGGATTGTGGCCTTGCTGAGGATCACTGTTTCTCTGATTTTGTTTCTCTTTTCACCCAATAAAACCCTGTTTTGCTCACCCTTTAAGCCACCTGCGACCCTAAATTTTTGTGGCGTGGGAAGGACAAGAACGCTGTCTTTAGCTGAACTAAGGAAAAGTCCTGCAATAAAGCTGTTTGGTCTTTCTGCACTGTAGCCTGTGGAATCCATGCCCTGATTAATGCACAGCATTACCTTAAGAATTGAAAGAGAGCATCAGTATGAAAATGGTTTCTAGGCTTGAAATATCCTTACACGTGTTTATAGAAGGTTTAGGGCTATGCCAACATAGTCCCTAAACATAGGCCTGAACCAAAGAGCTGGAAGTTGTTTAACTTGGTTCTTAGATCCAATTCATGCCTCATTAAATACCAATCAAGGTGGTATAAAATAAAGAATTTCATGTTGAATTCAATATGGTTTGAAAGATAAACACTGACCATCCAGACAAAGCAAGTTCCTGCCTCCCCAGACACTGATGCTGAAATCGGCCATCTCAGGTTTATAAAGACACTCAGAAGCCTCTGCACAGAGCTGAGACCCCTGTAGGCAGCTGTAGAGATGGGCTCTGGATTTTAGAAATGAGACCAGGCTTTGTTTACAGGCATGGATATCTGAGTGGTCCTTCAGCCTGCTGGCCCCATTCATTCTGTGAGGCAGCAGCAGCGTCCCCAGCATGACTTAGAGTTCTCCTTTCCAGGAGGACATTCCTGGAATCCTTCAATCACTGCGACTCTCTGGTCTCTCAAGTTGGATGGGGACATCTCCTCTTAGGGGATGATTTTCACAGCATTGTCACTCGCTGGTGGACCCAGTAACACCTTGGAGGTCAGGGCTGATCATTATGTACTCATTTGAGATGCGCTGCGGCAGCACTGTTTGTAATATATTTGGGTGTGGAAGGGTGTTAAAGAGGCTGTCACGAAGACTCCCTCTGGTAAAACACAGGCAGTTTGAAAACGCCAATGTCCCCTCATGGCAGGCTTGCCCTCTCCATTCAGAGCTTTTTCAGAGGCCCACTTTTTCCAGACACGGCACTGTGATGACGGGTAGGAACCACGAGGAGGGCTGCATGGGGAGCCTTGGTCCTGTCACTTCCTCTCTGCATCTGTGGACAAGTTGTTCCCCTCTAGGTGATCAGATTCAACATCATACAAATGCCATTCTCAAAGACCTGAGAGGATGACTTACTGAGATAGAGGACGTGAAAGTGCTTGCAGGATGGTAATTGGCTATGATCATTGTTAGCATTGCTGCTGGCATTCATGAACTTCCTGCAGGAGGCCCTGTTCTGAGTGCTTTACGTACGCTAAGGTACACAGTCCTGGTGACAGCTCCCCCATGTGGGCCATCGTTTGTCCCCATGATGTGGATTAGGAACCAGCTCTGATGGACCCTTGGCCACGGTTGCCCTTGGCCAACAGATATGGGATATGCTGTGGGCCTCCTAGGTGGGAATATCCCAGAAGGCTTCCAAGAGCAGGTTGGATTTGAGAGGAGTGTTAAAAGGTGAAAGGAGTGTCCTGCACTTAAAACCAGTGGAAGCTGCTTCATATTCTAAGGGATGATGTGGACATGTAGGGAGTGCCTGTAATTGGCGCATGAGATGAGCATATATTGAGGTGGGGAAGAAGGGTGGTGCTGAGGCCAGAAAGGTATTCTGTGCCTTTATGCAGGCACTTTTCTGCTTTGTTGCCTGTATCACCCAGTGTCCTAGAAAGGATCAAAAGCAGCATTCTTATACTGTCTGATTTTGCCCAAAAAGAGTGGCAGAAAATTTGTATCACATCCAAACTGGTCTTCATTTTCGGTAGCTGCAGGTCCCACATTCAGGAGGAGAGGTAGCAATTCTCTCATCAAGAAAATCTCCCCAGGATCTCCTGGAAGCAGCTTTACCTGCTTCTCTGGCAGGGATACCAGGAGCCATTGCTGCTAGAAAGGTCATGGTCCCTCTGAGCCATGGCTCTCCATGGCCAAGGCCCATGATGACAAGGTACTCCTGCTCCGGAAGGGGCTTCCTAGTGCGCGCAGCTCATGAGAACCCTCCAAAACTGCTTCTTGAGGATGTTGCTGACTTCAGGTAATTAGGTGCATGACCTGACTCCCCGAGAAGGTGGTGAAAAGGGAAGTTGTCTGAACCACTTTTCCATTTGGATCCAAACTATGCGGACTGTCCTTCAATCAAAAAGAGGCTATCTGTGCTCCAAGCTCTTGCCAGAGAGCTCAGCCTGGAGCCAACTGCTGGCAGGAAGCCCAGCTGAGACAGCGGAGAACAATGGTTGCGCTTCTGCACCACTGCGCGCTGAAAGCTGTTTCCACACATGGCATCTCAGGGCCGTCTCTCCAGCCACCCCTCTAACTGGTTCTCAGTTTTCAGTTCATAGATGCCTGGTGGGTTAATAGATTAATAAATGAGATTTAGGGATCCATGAACCCCTCTATAGCTGTATGCAAAATATTGAGTGCAGGTGTATTTTTCTCAGGAGAAAGGCTTTAGTTATTGGTGGTTTTTTTTTTTTTAAATAAGATTCTTTGAAGAGATCTCCAGCTCTAAAATGGGTTAGGAACCTCTACTCTGAGAATGGATGAGCTTGGTCCTTATATTATGAAAGTGGCCAAAGAAGCCACCTGTCCTGACCTTATTTATTTAGGTCTTGCTCTGAGATGTTCTCAGATGTTATTATGATTATTATGGTCCAACTGTCATCCAAAGTCAGATGAAGAAATTTCTGCATCCTCTAGTTAACTCCTATGAAGACATGATCCACTAGACCCATTAGGGTATTTGGCACCAACCTGGGACCCAAGTGATACATTCTTTTTAAAAATTGGCACTAGGAAAAAGTTTATATCTTTTGATGATGGGATGTGTGTCTTTCTTTTTATCAACAGTTGAGAACTGTATGACTCAAGATGTTTCCCTGGCTGCTGGGCTGCTGTGAGGTTCTGAGTTATACTTGATGTTCACTTAGTCAATGGTTACATTTGATGTGCATTTATTCAGGATTTTTGCTCATCTCCTATGTTCTAACATCACACAAGCACTGGGGAGAGAGGACTGAACAAAATAGAGGTGGTCCCTGCTGTAACACATAATGCTTGGCCTCAGGTTTTTGTACATGTACTTTTTTATTCCACTGCAGATTGTGAACAGTGGTGATCACCAACCCCCAGTGCCCACTGTGTCTGGGCATGATCTAACCATTTACATATACGAATTCATCTGGTGTCCCTGAGACACAATGACCTGAAGAGGTAAGTGCTATTATGACCACAGTCTAAATATGAAGAAACTGAGGAAGAAAAAAGCTAAGCTTCTGAAGTTCACTGTGCTAGCAAGTGGCAAAGTCAACATTCAAAGCCCTTATCTCCAGGCTCTGCACTTAGACGAGGAACTCACACTTCCACCCTTTCCAATATTGTGTGTTTGTATGATGTAATCCACTCTATGGAGCATTTTACCCCTACTGCTGACTGTAATCGCTGATTTGCCCTTGGTTAGTAAATACTGCTGTTCCCCTTGCTGAGACAGCAACGTCAATGTTCAGAAAGGTGAAGCGATTCTATGCCTTCAAGACCAATCTAGCGCCAAAAAGTCAAGGCCTCTGAGCCCAAGCCCAGAAGGACTTCTTTCCACTCACCTCACGCCTTTTCTTCTAATACACATTTATGTATCATCATAAGTGGCCCCAGGCCTGTGCAAGGATGTGGAAAAAAAACAATACTTGGTGAATTTCATTTGAATACTAAGTGGAGAAGTGTCCACTTGGCCCATGTTGGTTTTGTGACTTCGAAGATCCTCCAGTGCTGGTTAACTGTGAGATGATACCTGGTTAACACCAAGAGGAACCTGGAGGATCATTGATTTATTGAAAGTTTTTTGGGAGGATAAAGTCTCCTTGGAGAATCTTATGCAAGTTATGGACACTCTTTTTCCAACTCAGTTCCCTGATCCTCACTCTTGTTCTGACAATTTTAATAATACTGTGACATTTCAGGATAAATTCTCATTGTTTTCAGCGCGAGCTTTCAGAAAGAGGCTCATTGCTTGTTTTCTGCGACTCTAAATACCTTTCTCCTTGTCTTTGAGTGGTGGAATATTTTCCTTTTTTTTCTGCAAAGGGGAAAAAGGGAAGTGTAATTTTCAACTCTCAGCGTAACGTGTCTTTGATTAATGTATATTGTAATCATCACAGAATACACAGCTGTCTATTAACGATGGAACCAAATGAGTTGAATAGATTATCAAAGAGCAGCAGCCCCGATTCTACTCTGAGGTACATGCTTGTCTTTAGAACATTAATCTCGTTACAGGTTTAAGTCTGATTCCAATTTCCCTGACAGTCAGCAAGAAGGGGAGGAAGATTGATCAAATATGCCAGGAGCAGAGAGAGCTCAGATCTCAATGGGGCTGAGGAAAGAAAGCAGCGTGGTTTTTTAAAATGATTATTCCAAAGGGATAAGAGAGGTGGAGAAGAGATTCAAGGTGCATTGAGGATGGGCAGCAGGGTCATGGGGTGAGCAGGCAGGTGACAGGAACAGGCAGAAGGGGCTGCCAGAGAAGTGGGTATCTCTGAGGCATTGCTGATGAGGAGGAACAGAGCTGGTAGGAGGCAGGAGAGGGATGGGGGATTGTGGCAAAGTCACCAGAGCCAGACCTTCCAGCCACACATCCCTCAGAGGCCCTCGCACGCAGCACAGTGGAGCTCTGGGTTTGAATTACTGATGGCTCAATCCCGCCCCTGGAAGAAGGCCCAGGCTCTGCCACAAAGCTGTCCTGGAACTCCAGGGCCATAAAACAGGTCTTATTCTAATTCCCTTGAGAGTGACCTTGAGGGCCTTGACCTCAACAGTCTCATTGAGCATGCTTATACCCAAGCCACACAAGCCCAAGGAACTCCAGCACTCCCAAATACAATCAGCAGCTCTTTTTCCATACCATACCAGATAAAATTCTTAACACAGTCAAACTCTTTAATGCCCCAAACAACATCCACACCATGTGCACAGCCACCCACATTTATACCCAACAAGAATGCAAATTTTGAAAAAGAAAGTTGTATAGTTCATTCCCTATCTTCAGCTCCTCCTGCACCAGCCTGGGCATTCAGCTTCATTCTTCTCTCCCAAACACTTCACTTTCCAGCTAAACCTACTCACTCTTCCTCAAAATCACAGACTTTTTGTGTGTCTCTGTTCTTTTGCATATGCTGGTCCCTCTACAGGAGCACTCTTTTTCTCCTCATCCATCTGAAAACCTTCCTCTTCAAGTTCAATGCCCATTCAGCAGTCACTCCCGCAGGGTAATGGCCTTAAGTTATCTCCCTTGTAACAATGGTCTTCCTCCTAGTCAGATTTCAGTGCACACTCTCTCGGCCACTTGTACACCCGTATTAATGCCCCCACCATGTAGCGTAAGAGTCAAAAGTCCACCTGTCTACCTCACCTCCTTGTCTACAAGTGCCTCAAGGATGAGGACACTGGCTTGCTAAACTTTGGGATCCTAAAGCCTATCATGGAGCCATAGTAAGTTACTGGAATAAATCAAGGGCTGCACTCAGCTTTAAAATCTTCCCAGGTCCCCTCTCACCTGCCCCTAACTGCCAGGCTCGGTGAGATTTGTTCACTTGCTTGCTCTTGATGAAATGGGAGGGGTGTGTTTCTATCCCAAGGGACAGAACAAGGAACTAAAACTTAGGAGGACTGAGCAATGTGTCCAAATTCCAGAGCTCATAGGTGGCAGAGTATTGAGCTTGGTCTTCCTGAGTCCAAACTCTGTCCACAGTCCAACATCACCTCTGAGAGAGTTAAAGTTCACAGAGTAAACGGTGTGTGGTTCAAGTTTTGTTTTAGACAACACTCCAAGAGCTAGGCCAGAACTAGTGTGAGGTGAGAGAGATGCAGCATATAAGGAAGTTCTCATTCTCACGTGCCAACCCTGCCTTTGCAGCAGGGTGACTGCCTTCTAAAGTTCATGCCCTGGGCTCATCACTTACCTCACCCTAGCCTCTGCCCTGCCAGGGACACACATCAGCTGTGTAGAGAGGAAGAGCTTTTTGTTTTGTCAAACATTTGGGTTTCTGGGTTTGCTATTGTTTTACAGGTTCATGAATGATCCTTCCTGGGCACCAACTCTGTGCCAGATACTGGGGACAGAAAGGAAAAGAAATCAAGATGAAATAGATACCAAGCCTTGCTGTTGTGCCAGAGGTCAACCCCCCTCCCTCCCCGCACGTGCACGCACACACACACACACACATACACACACAGAGAGCGAGAGAGAGCGAGAGCGAGAGAGAGAGAGAGAGAGAGAGAGAGAGAGAGAGAGCTGTCCCTCCTGCAGGTATTCAAAGGTAGACTTCACAACTCTGAATGATGAGTGGTCAGACTTCCAGGATATGGTGTTAGCCAAGAAGAAGGGTGGTGTTTCAGGCACAAGAGATAGCCAGGAAAAAGGCACAAAGGCAGGAATGCAAGACCATGTTCTAGAAGCCCTGTGTATAAGGCAGCCCTGTGGGTTTGCTCCTGGAATGTCTCCAGGCTGAGGCATTGGCATTGGCATCACACTTGGGAGACAGCAAAGTCAGGACCTCCAGAGTCACAGGGCTGGGTTCCCACAGTGAGGGGCTCTGCCCGAGGGCAGACAGTGTCAGTGACGAGTGTCTAAAGCAATCACCATCTTTAAGAACTGTCACTCTAAGCTCAGCCAGCCCTGGTCCCTCAGAGTTGGAAAGGTCTCACAGAGGCCCCTGTGCTCACCCTCCTTGGTTTGTTGGACGTGTTCAGCCAGCCCCCGTGCCTGCCAGGCATCCTGTTCTGCTGTAAGTTCACAGAACATGTCAGGTAGCAGCAGGGGATTCTGGCCCAGCACCCCTGCTCACAGGGCAAGAACTGGCTCTGCAAGGCCACGGCTGGGAAAATCATCACAGTAGGGTGGGAGTAGGATTGGCTGCGATTTCCCCCTTCCAGTTCCCCTGCTCCCTCCTCTACTGTGACCCATAAATTCACCGGGATGAAGTCATTCCCCAGTTCAGGCTGTAAAAAGTCAGCTGCGTAGCTAGGGAGTTTGCAGCCGAGTTAGATTATAAAATAAAACCAGGGGTTCTGGAAGAGGAGGGTCAAACCCTCTGAGCCCTGCGGGAGGAGGGAGGAGAGAACACTGTTCTGTTCTTTTAACAAAAACCAGCAGGTTTTCAACTTTGTAAGATTCCTCACTCCACTCTCCCATTTCTCTCCTAACTTCTTTGAGTAGGAGGGTCATTCCTGCAACACTATGGTGCTTCCTTAGTGTTAAAAAATTAAACTAAAATCAAAAATCGTAAAAATGGCCTGAAAATTATCTCCTTCCTGCTGAGTTTGAAACATACCTCATTATTCTAAAGTATTCTGAAATTTGAGCAGACTCTGAGAGCTAAGAGAAGCCCCAGATCCAGCAGCCTTCCCCTGTGAGACTGGAGCAAACTGTGATGCCTGGGAGACTGGCTCCTGATGAATGATGGAAAGACTCAGTCTTCTCATCTCTAAAAAGGGCACATGGGAGTTGTTAGGATATTACATTGCCTAAGATCTCCTCCAGCTCAATCTTCAACCCTTTCATTAACCCCAATAACTACTTATTGTGCGCTTGCTATGTTCCAGAAATTGGGATATACCCTAGGGATACAGCAATGGGCAAAGCAGATGAAGCCTTGCTTTTGTCCGCTTCACCTGGAAAGGTTTCAGTATCTGGTACACTCAAAAATCAAGCCGCTCGTGTCCTTGTCACCTTGATGATGAGGATCCTCATGAAAGTGAGGCTGGTGATATCTCACATATGCAAGGGCTTCACAGCCCAGTGAACACTTCTCTGGTCTCATTCTACAGGGCCTCCTACATTGGCATAGAAGAAATTTTTTCAGAGAGGACCATGCAAGCTGCATCATTGGCTGGATGTGGGCTTTGCATCCTCTTCCCATTCCATGACCCCAAACCTAGTTCTCTCTTCCAGTAGGAGGAGATGGAAATAAGTTTTCAAGTGTGTGCTGAATACTTTCTGTGTGCCAGGCACAGTGCTAGGCACTTGTACATGCATTTGACCTTTACAGTAACGCCCCAGAGGTGTGCAACAGTCTTGTTTCGCAGGTGAGGAAACTATCATATTCCAAAGACAAGGTTCTTCATTGCATCTGTGTTCTGCAAATTTTATAGCATATGGAATACAGAGCTAGGAGGACTTTGAAAGACCTCATAGCCAGCAGCCCATGTCTCAATCCTTTTGTCTTTCCCTGGTTGAAAGGATCTATTTTTCTTTTGAGTTTTCCTGGAGTTCTTAGAATAACGACTTCTAAGGATTAACTTCAGTGGTATGCTGGCAAATGCTTAACATTGTTCTTAAGAAAAATAAAAAACAAACCTTGATTTGAAGCATTTGCTGATTTCCATGGCATTGCACTCCAATTGTAGCTAATTTCTAGCTATTAATGTGAAAACTGAGTTATACAGTATTTCCCACCGTACAGATATAAGCATGAAGAAATGTGTCGATGTCTTTGTGTCTCACCTAGAGAACCTACAATACTTTATATGTGGTAGAATTGCAATAAATTCTTCCTTTTCACAGACCACAGTTCTCACTGGGCATCGTTATGTGTCTTATAAATAGAATGAGTTTAGAATTACCTTGGAAAAACAGTATATTGGAACTGGAAGAACTTACCGCTGTGTGACCAATTTCTTCAAACACGTATTATCTCACAGTTTCTGGGAGTCAGAAATCCAGGGCTGGCTTAGTGGAGTCCTCTGGGTCAGGGCCTTCCACAGCCTGCACTTGATGTGGAGACTGGGGCTGTGGTCTCATCTGTGACTCAACCAAGGAAGATCCTCTCCTTAGTGCACTCAAGTGTTTGTTGGAGGGGCCATTTCCGTGTGGGCTGTTGGACTGAAGGGTTCAGTCTCTAACTGGCTGTTGCCTGGAGGTTTTTCTCAGTTTCTCACTGCATGGATCTCTCCATAGGAAGGCTTACAACATGGAAGCTGGCTTCCTTCAGAGCAAGCAAATGATAGAGTGAGAGAATATACACAAGATAAAATGCAGAGAATTTTTATAGCCTTATCTTGGATTTGATCCCTCTTTTTAAACTCCATTTTACAGACAAGAAAACTGAGACTTTGACAAGTTATGTAAGTTTGCAGGTAATTATCTGCAAACCATCCATCTAGGAACTTGAGAGAGCTGTGAAGCTGGCAGCTGGTCTCCTCTGGACCCCACACTGTCATGACCTGGGCTGCCTCTTCTGAGAGGTGACTTTGGTATTTTGCCCTTTTTGCACATAACAAGTCTGAGAGCCAGAGACCTTAAGTAACTGTCTCAGGTCACACAGAAAGCTAGGAGCAGAGGCAGAATTCAGGTCTTAATGTCTCCTGAGTGACCTGGTTTTTGAAGAAAGACTAAAAGAGGAGGGCAGTAAATCCATACAGTAGTATTAAACTTTCTCTCTCCTTGGCCTTTTAGCTCTCTAGAACTATACAGGGGACTGACACTTGGCCCAACTTGAGTGTTAGTTGAAAGTCACGTTTCCCTCCACCCCAGGGTCTGGCATGAAGGTGATAGCCCTCAGTGGTATCTATGATTAATCCATGTCATTATTCTGAAATACTTAAGCTTGCTTCCACTGGGTGGTGGGTGGGGGGGGGGGTGTGGAAACAGGCCTGTCTCAGACATCAGAGTAATGGGCTGGTTTTAAGTTCTCCTGGGGGCTTAATAAAAGGTGGTAGTTTGGGTAACGTTTCGCGATAGGCCCTTCTGTTAATACTTATCTAGCTAATGCATCTTCCAAATGGCCTGGTGCAGCTTTCAGGACATTAAGGAGATTTCGTAATGTTGTTCTACATATGGTATTTCTGCACTGGATTTTTTTTTTCTTCCTTTCCACTTGTATAAATTGTTTTATGATGAAGGTGGCAATGCTAAGGGAACAGGGGTGGGAGGAAAGGTTAGGATTTCACAGGACCCAGCCTGAGGCATTTTTGGAGCCCAGAGGGAGCCAGGCCCCACATTCTTGAACACAGGGGGAACAGGAGGAATGGAAGCTTAGTGGAGCAGCAGGGTCTGTGGCTGACAAACACCAGCTGTGCTGAGTACATATCACATCGTGGCCTGGCAGACATCTTCTCCTTCAAAATGACACAGGCTATTAGCAGACTCACCCCAAAAGGATATGCCAGGAGTGGATGCATGGAATTCCTGCTGATACACTGGAATCTCAAGACTGAAGTAATCTTCCCTGCCTTTATCAGACCAGCCAAGATACCTGGGGCGAGGGGGGAATCTGCACACAAGAAAGAAATTCCACCTTACAGATACCAGGCCCCAGATCCAGGCCGTGTGTTGGATGAATTTATTGATTCCACATAGCTAAAGGCCTGTGCCAGATATACTGCTTGAGTTGTAGACACAGGATGAATAGAATATAGTCGGTGCTGTAAGGGGACTCCTGGACCAATGGGAAATGCAAATGACATCTAAACCAACCACAAACATGCAGTGTGATGAGCCCATAGACAGAATGAAGCCAGGAGTGGGATGGAGGCATGGAGGAAAGGCACAGAGTCAATTCATGGGGTGGAGTAGACTTTTGGAGGATCACGCTTGAACTGTGTCTCTCAGGATGAGGGAGGAGAGGCCAGACCAAGAAAGATAGTTACACAATGTCACGGAGCATAGTTCTTTTTGGACCTTCTCTGAGAGATACAGTGTGGACTAGAATTGCAGGACCACAGGGTCCTTTATTTCACTAACATTTCTGTATCATTCTCCTGAACAACTGCAACGTAATTCCTACAGCTGTGCACAAGGGTACCTGTTTTTTTTTTTTTCATATTCGCATACAGAGTCAATGTTTTCCAGTTTTCTAATGTTTGCCAATCAGATGGGGTTGAAAGAGGTTCCTCACCCTAATTTTCATTTCTGTGCTTTCTTGATAGTTTGCATTAGCCACTTGGGTTTCTCCTATGAATTGCTTATTCATATTCTTTGCCTGTTTTTCTATTTCTTTTTCTTCTTGTGGATTTGCAGGAATTATTTGAGCAATCTACTTATTAATCATTTGCTGGTTTTAGGCCTTGTCAAAGTCTTCTCCCAAACTGTCAAGCATCTGTTAAGGTTTTTGATGGTGCACTTTGATGAACATAATTCCGCCTTTAAATTCTGATGTAAATCCAATTGTTTTTCCCCTATGGCTTGGGTTTTCGGAGTCTTATTTAAGAAACTATTCAGGACTCCAAAGTTAAAAAATACCTACATATTTTTTCTATTAGTTTTAGGCTTAATTTTGACAACTAGATCTTTAAACTACTTGGCGTTTATTTTTATAGAAAGAATGAGATAAGGGCTCAACTTTATTTTTCTCTGCAGAGGAAGTTACTAAGTTACTATTCCTAATATAATTTTAGATAATTTATTCTTTCTCCAATGATTTGCTCTTACCATATACCTATTGGAAGCCAATTCTTCATGTGTGTCTTGCATTTCTGCATATCTTCTAAGCAGAGACTGTGACAGACTATTTGCAACTATCTTTTCAAGGATGTTTGTATAGCAAACACTCTTGGAAATAGAGATAGTGTCTCCATGCAGAGCAAAGGGCAGGTTTGTTTACTGCCGAGTATAATAAAATAACATCTCCCTCTGGGGCAAAGTTCAGGCAAGCTTTCCGCCCATTACAAAAGGTTTGGGTTTAAGCTAAGTGTTTCTCTCCTGACAATTAACCTACTGTGTGTGCAGGCATCACCTAGACCTCTTCATGTCATCCTGTAGAAACTGGGACTCCAGGAACCAACACAAATGCTGATACTCTGACTACTGCCATTGCTATGAGTAATAAGCTGCCCTTTGTCTTTGAACCTAGGGTCTTGTGTCTTCTCCTAACAACCATGAAACTGTGGCAAGCTCAGACTCTTAACAGCTCATGATCATACCAAGTTCTCATATAATTGGGACTTTATACTTTTATATTAATATATTTGTTTGTTTTTTGTTTACATGAGTATCAACTCTTTTAATTACCATTACTTTGTAGTAAGTCTTAATGCTGATAGGGCAAGCTCCCAATGTTGATCTCTGTCAATATTGGCTTAATTATTTCTTAGCATTCATTCTCTTATAAAAAATTTTTGGAATCAGTTTATTAAGTTGTCTGTAAGCTCTTGTCTGGGATTTGATTGGAATTATTTTGAGTATACAGATTAATATAGGAAAAATGACATCTTTATAATACTCTGTATTCATGAATATGGATTCTATCTCACTTCCTTGGGTTTAAATTTTCTTCCATAAATGTTTTGTACATTCTTTAATAAGTTAATTGCTACTTTGGAGTGTTTGTTGCTATTGTAAATCATCTTATTTTTTATTGCAGTTTCTTGTTGTTAATGGAAGTATAGCAGAACATTATTACTTCTCACATATTCATCCTGTATGTTGCTGTTTTTTTTAAAATTGTAGATAATCATATCATCTGTTAATGATGGGGGTAAAGTCTCTTTCTTTTCACTCTACCACTCTTTTCTTTCTTTGTTAACAAGAACCTCTAGAATTATGTGGCACAGTGGTTGTGATAACAGCTCTGCTCGTTGTCTTCCCGACCTAAAAAGAAATTTCTCTTAAGTATGATGTTTTCACTACATGTTTAGTATGTAGCCTTTGTTGAATTAAGGATGCTATCATCTGTTCTTTTCTGTAAAAGCATTTTTAAAAATTAGAATTTCATATTAAACTTTATGCTATTTCAGCACTAATGACATCATGATTTTCCGCATTTTTATCATTAATATGGTGAATCACATGAATAGATAACCTTTGCATTTTTGGGACAAATCCTACTTAGTCACGATATATTTTTTTAAAATATACCACTACATTCAGTTGCTGAATCATATATTTAGGAGTTTTGCATTCACATGGATCATTGTATAGATTTTGGCGTTTACTCTGACTGAAATGGAGAGTCATCTAACCTTTTCCAGGGGAGGGATGATAAGATTAGATAAATGTTTTTAGAAGGACCACCCTGGTTTCAGTTGTGAAACTAGATTACAGTGAACAAAGATGGAAACAGGTGGAAAAGTTAATTTGACAATTCACTTTGTAAATCCAGATATGAAATGATGGTTTCTAGCAGGGTGGAGGCAGTGAAGAAGATGACGAGGCTGGATGCTGGGTATATTTTAAAGGTTGAGCCAACAGGATGTTTTGCTAGATTGAATGTTACGTAGGAGAGAAAACAAGGCGTCAGATTTTTGAGCAAGTGGAAGAACAGAGTTGCCAGATTGTGGTAGGGGCAGAAGAGGTAGAGGTTGATGGCTGAAATGAAGAGTTTACTTTGGGACATGGTAAGGATATTGGGTATCTAATGAACTTATTGCCAGGACTAGAGGACCTATCTGCAAATGAAGTTTGCAAAAGTACTGCCTGAAATTTTGCCCCAGAAATGGTCTGAGGAGGGACCTGCCAGACCATCAATGTCTCTGTCATCACTATATACTAATATAACAGAATTTCAGATTTGTCTCTGTCACAGTTGCTATCAGCTCTGTGCCACTTCTGCACCCAATCACAACTGTGCATCACTACTGCTACTAAACTTACTAGGACCTCTTAACCTCCACCTTGCCAGCAAATTCAGATTCTGTGCTGAGTTCTTTCCTCCAGTCGTTCAGCTCTGAATTCATCTCTCTGGCAAGTACATCTAATTTTACATGTACAAGTTACTTGACGCTGTGTGATTGAGCACATATTTGTGCCAAGGTACAAAGGAGGCTGGGTAAGTAAGTGTTCTGACTTCTGCTGCAGGAAGACGGAACTCATAAAGCAATGTACTTACAAGACATCACAGGGGTGTTTAAAAGGTTTGAGGCAGCCAGAAACCTTGATAAGTATCTTTTAGAGTTCCTAGCTCACCTTTACTTCCCGAATTATACTGCTTTCATCTCTTACTTTGGCTTCTTTTGTTCGAGTGATGGTTTGGTTTGGTGGGTTTTTTTGTTGTTGTTGTTCATAGTTTGCATGTATCCATGGGCTGCCCTTTTTTTTACTGTTGACTATTATTCCATTGTATAAATGTACCACAATGTTTTTTTGTTTGTGGACATTTTGGTGGTTTCCAGTTTGGAGTGATTATGAATAAAGCTACTTCAAACATCTTGCTATAAATATTGTGTGGACATGTTTTTATTTCTCTTGGATAAATACCTGAGAGTGGAATGCCTAGGTCATTGAATGGGTGTTTGTTTCCTTTTATAAGAAACTATTAGGCTTGTTTCCAAACTGGTTGTACCATTTTATACTCCCACAAGGAGTATATGATAGTCCCAGTTACTCCGCATCCTCATAAACACTTGATGTTCCCAGGATCCAACCTCAGGATCTGTCTCACTCCAGAACACATCTGTCTGGTGCTCCTTCATGGCCTTTGGCATAAAGGGACCTGTCCACTTCTGAACACAGGGAATCTCCCTTTCCCTGGGCTTCTTTCAGCCAATGAGAGACATTTTCCTATAATGCTTATTCTTAGGCTGACCTCAGCCAAGTCATTTTCATTCCCCTGAACCTCAAATTTCTTGTTGTGGACCAGAAGCTCTGGAGAAGGTAACTGCCTCACTTCCTTCCAGCGGTGACGTTTTCCCGTGAACCTTTCCAATCTATGTTCTTTCCTCATTTCCTTTTCCATCTGTCACTTGACACTGTGCGATTGATTACATTTCTTTAACTGCCTTGGAAAACAGCTTGTAATTTTTTTAAACAAAAAAATACTTTAAATAAAATAAAGCTCCATTTTGCTAACGAATTTGAGAAGAAAAGTGGAAGGGAATGTGACATTTCTTGAACACCTACTATGAGCCATGTCTTTACAGATCCAATCTCTTGCTGAATTCTTGCAAACGCCTTATATTGCAGTATTTCTGAGTGACTTTTTACCTATGTTTCACTTTTCACTCTGCCTCTGTATTAAAGTTCTTTAGAGAAACAGAACTAATAGGATATATTTAGACAGATAAGAGGAGATTTGTTATGGGAATTGGCTCATGTAATTATGGAGGCTAAGAAAAGGTCCCAGCCTGCCAGTTGCAAGCTGGAGAAGGGTAGAGAGGGAGGTTGGTGTAAGTCCTAGAATCTGAAGACCTCAGAACCTGGAGCTTCAATGTCCAAGGGCAGGTGGGTGTCCCAGCTCAAGAAGCGAGAAGGAATTCACCCTCCCTCCACCTTTTTTTTTAAAGAGCCGAGGTCTTGCTCTGTTGTCCAGGCTGAAGTGCAGTGGCATGATCATAGCTCACTGCAACCTCAAATGCCTGGGCTCCAGCCTCAGCCGTCCAAGTAGCTGGAACTACAGGCATGTGCCACCATGCCTGGCTAATTGTTTTTATTTTTTGGATAGAGACAAGATCATGCTATGTTGCCTAGGCTGGCCTCAAGTGATCCTCCCACCTGGGCCTCCCAAAGTCCTGGGATGACAGGCATAATCCACTGTACCCAGCCTCTTCAGCTTTCTTGTTCTATTTAGGCCAGCAACATGAAGATACCCATATTGGTGAGGGTGGGTCTTCTTTAGTCACTCTATTGATTCAAATGCTATTTCTTTCTGGAAACATTCTCACAGACACACCCAGAAATCACATTTTATCAGCTCTCTGTCTTAGCCCAGTCAACCTGACACCTAAAATTAACCATCACAGCCTCAATGGCTCTTCCTTGAGCCAGCCTGTGACCACTCCCTGGCCTCATTCTTGTCTTGCTCACATCTCCACCTCCCCAGAACGTCCCCAGCCAGTGTTTGCAGTGTCAGCCTCTCCCGCTCTCTCCATTGGTTCCCGTCCATGCCTTCTCCTGCTTCACTCTTTTCCATATCATCACCAGTTGATTAAAATGTATTCTTATTTATATATGTTTTAATTTTTAGTTTTGTTTTATTTTTAGTTCTGGGGTACATGTGCAGGGTGTGTAAGATGTATTTTTCTTATTTATTTTTTCTTCTCCCTCCCCAAATAGAATTTAAGCTTCATGAGGTCAGAAATTTTTGTTTCTTTCGTTCACTGCTAAATTGCATCTACCGGGTACCTCGTAAGCAAGCAAACCATATTGAACACATGATGATGTATGAATGAATGCATGCATGAGTGAAAAGAGGAAACGGTTCTGAGAGTGACTAGCTTATCCATGGTGGCCCTGCCAGTGAGTTGTGGGTCTAGGGACCCAAAGATGAATGAGGTCTGCTCTCCTCCTGGGAGATGCCTCCCCTTACCCTATCTAAAGAAGTCTTTCATTCATCCTTTTCCCCTGCATCCTGCCTTAAGTCTTACTACCTCACCAAATAACATAGATGCATTTGTTTACTAGCTTTCTACTTGTTCTCTGCCATATCCATAGGGCTAGAACAGAACCTGTATGCTGCTGGGCCTCAATAAATGTGTGCTGAATAAATAAACACACAAATAAAAAAATGAATAGGTTAGACCCCTATCTTTATATCACAAGGAAGTTCTCTTTTGATGTACTTTTTAACTTGTGTTTATAATTATCTGTTTAAAGTATCTATCCTGCAGGATTCCAATTTTTCCAAGGGGCAGAAACTCTCTCCTATATACCCAAGGGCTAGCACTGTCTGACCTGTAGTAGACCCTTAATAAGCATCATAAGCATGTGTTGAATCCATAAATAAAGGGTAAGAGATGAGCACATAATTGTTGGCTCACCAAGTACATCAGGCCATCTTGAGCATGACGGCAGATCCTCTGCACCTGCTCTCACTCCAGCCACAGCCTAGATCACCCATTCCATGCAGTCTCCAACCACATGGGGCAAGGACGGCCTGGAGCCTCCCCCACCGGCTTGCACTGTCCACCTCTCCTTGCTCTTAGGTCTTCTCGTCCTCCGTGGTGTGGCAAGCCCTTGGCATCTCTCTTTACTTACACATCCTCAGTGAGAGGTGTCAGCAGTTTGGAGCCAGCTTTGACTGGTGGAGGGTGGGAGCTGATGGATAAATGCATCTCCACTTGGTCTCAGGTAGACAGTCCTGAGGAGCAGTTCATCACGCTTCCAGCCACCTGTAGTGGTGGCCAACTCAGGTTTTCCCTCTTTCCCTGGTTTACTCCCTCCTTCTCCCTCCTGTGCATTTCTTAATATACTCCCTGCACACAAGCCTTTGTGGAGGGCTCAGCTTTCAGGGGAATGCAGGTCAAGATGCCAAGTGAAGTGCTGGTGGGCAGGCCATTTTTCCTGTACTAAACTTCCCAATGGCCTGTGATTCAGAGACATCCTCCTTCTCAAAAGCATCCTTATCTTTGGCAGGCAGGAAGCAGAGGGGTTCATGGGATGGTGGATTGTGAGTCTGCTTGCCCTCCATGGATATGGAGGCTCAGGCCTGGAAGGAAGTATTAGAAACCCTTACGGCCACATCAGGTCCTTCAGTCCAGCTTTGTTAGTGTTAAGGCTGGAATGTGGTTGCCGTTTGACTACAATGTCCACTTCTCAACTGGCCAAAAGTGGAGGAAAAGATGTTTATGATTAATTAGCAGTCCCAAACTCCAGAAGGGCCATAAGTGGGGTGTACATAAAGTGCTATAGTGATACTAGTTGATGATCACATCCTAGGGCAGGGAATGAGGAGTGGTCAAAGAAAGCCACAGAGAAGAGGTGATACCAGAATTGGTTTGAGGGAGGAGAAGGGGAGTGCTCAGGGGAGAAGTTGGAGACGGGCATTCTGAGCAAAGCCTCCCTGCGGAGACTCAGGTAGGGCACACTGTTAAGTTAAGGGGTGATGCCGTGAGTTCATTCCTCTCCCTAGCAATTCATTCATTATATTTGGATATAGATCAGTTAGGAATGCTTTAGGTTGCAAATAGTGGAAAACCTAACTTTTAGTTGCTTCACCACAAAGTATTTCTTTTTCTCACATGCCAAGGTATCTGGAGAAAAGCGAATGCTGAGGTGTCAGTGTTTTAACAATGCCAACACTCTGTGGGTCTCTTGGTTGATCCTTGACCAAAACTTGATTGCCCCTTGAGCTCAGAATCCACTATAACTCCAGACATCACATCTGCAGGCAAGGCTGGATGGAAGGGAGTGAAGTGAGCTCACACTTCATTTATCATGAAAGCAAAAGGTTCCCCAGAGACTTCCAGAAGACTCTTTCCAGCCCATTAGCCAGAGATTGATCACATGACTACCCCTAGCTATCGCACAAGAGGATGGGTAATAGGTATGTAGTTGGACATATCATGGCACCCAAAGAAAATCAAGGTTCTATTAGCAGGGAAGAGGGGAGACTATCTGCCTTGGAGTTTCAAGTTCCATTTGTGGAATAAAGGACATGATGTTAAGAGTGAATGGCCCTCCTCAGGACCACCTCCATGGGAGCCGCTTCCTCCATCACGTCCAACCTCTGTTATATTTGCACACATGAGAACAGGTCAGCAGGTCAGCTGAGGATCTTCAGGAGCCTCCAGCAGGGGCTGGGCTTAGTTCTCTTTGAGGCAGCTCTGGGCCTGGCCCAGGCCAGGACTTTCCACACAGCTGGAGGTCTCCTGGCAGGAGGCTCATTGCATTGTTCCTGCTGTGCTGGTGTCCCCCGGAAAGTTCATGTTGATTACGATTTCCCAGTGCAATAGTATTAAGAGGTGAACCTTTGGAATCAATTAGGTTATGAGGGCTCTACTCTAATGAATGGGATTAGCGCCTTTATAAGGGAGCTTGTTTGCCTCTTTCGCCAAGTGAGGACACACTGGAGCTGACGTCTGTGAACTGGAAAGCGGGTGTTTGCCAGGTGTTGGATCTGCTGGCACCTTGATCTGGGACTCTTCAGTCTCCGCAATGGTAAGCAGCAAATCACTGTTATTTATAAATTACTCAGTCTGTGGCATTTTGTTGTAGCAGCCCAAATGGACTAAGGTTGGGGGTGGGTGGGTGATAAGCACTAATACTCTGGCTTTGAAGCTCAGTTGATGGACGCAGAAAAGTCCACCTTACCTCAACCACCAAGCTCCATCCACTGCTACATTCATCTCCATTAATTTTGGACAGGAAAATGCATTCTGGTTCAGGGAAACTCCGTGTTCTGACTTCACTTTTCCCCCGATGGGCTCAGGCATGTCCTTTCTCATCACTGGGTCTCAATTTCCCCACCTCTAAAATTAGGGACTATGTTACCCCCTTTGATTCCTTGAAAAGACTTTTGCTGGAGTGGACAGATCCCTGATTTTAGAGTCCTGTGTTGTTGTTTTTGTACCCTGTGTTCTTTCTCTTTCCCTCTCTCTCTCTCTCTCTTTGGGTGTATGGACATGGGCCATAGCTGTCTTCCTTGTGCCTTGCATTGCCTGTTCGTAAAATCAGAGGATGATTGCCAAGAAATCCTGCTGCATTAAACACACCTGGGCACTGAGGCAGACAATCCTCATTGCACAAAGCGAGGTATGCAGAGGACACAGAGATGAAGACAGGAGAGCTCTTGGGGCACCCAAGTGTCAGGGGCAAGGCTGAGCGCATGGGAGCTCCGTTTGGGACAGTGGCCCCGAGTGCAGTCTGCTGGCCTCACCTCTGAAACTTTCTGGGCCCAAAGGGCACTTTAGACCTGCCTGTGGAAGGTCTGTGGTGGGGCCCCATGCAGATGGCCTCCCTACACACAGACTGCCTCCTTGCCTGGCCTCTCTCTGAACCCCAGGACCCACTCCCGGGGCACTGCAGGATCAGTGGCTGATGGCATTGCCGAGGGGTGGGAAGCATGGGGGAAACAGGCCCAGAGTCCTGAGCTCTGTGTTCAGTTAGGCCACTGTGTCCCTGGAAGGGGGACCAGCTGCCCAAGAGGACCAGGCATGTATTCCCGGTGTACAGGAAGTGAGCCACCCAGGGCCATCTGGGATGTGTTTTCAAGAAAATCTTGAAAACTGCAGCTCCAGCTAGAGGTAAAGAGGGTTTCATTAAATCATGCCTGGTCTGAAGTGCAGAGAGTTGGTCTGTTTCACAAAGCAGGCATACTCCCTGCGTAACGGTCCTGGCAGCCGTGTTGGTGAAGGACACACCTCCACAGAGAAGAAAAACAAAGATGGTGTAGCCGTGTGGCTCTGGGTGGCCTCCCCATTATGCCCTTGCCCTGCTCCCTCCGGCACCGGTGGGTGTGCTGATGTGCCTGCCTGCCTACCTGCTGACACCCAGCCATTCATCCAGGTAACGTGTCCCAAACACCTATGACCAGCCGCCAAGTGAAGCATTTTCACCGGCTGGACTGGAGTTAAGGCTCGTGACACTTCTCTTAGGTGGACATTATCATCCTCTTCTTGCTCTTTTCCAATTAAGGAAACAGAAACTTTTGGCTGGTTGATACATCATCCAGAATTGTACCACCTGGAAGGAACAGCTGGGAGATTCAAATCCAGATCTTGTCATCCAAGGTCTGGTTCCAAGTCTGCCCCTCAGAACCTGAGCCTCCCGTTTTCTCTTCCAAATTATCTCATCACAGAGAATTCCACCTACCTGAGATGAGCTGCCATGACTCCACTTGGTTCTCATGATAGCCCTGGGATATCACTGGAGACTCAGGATGATGTGCATTCTATAGATGGTAAAAGCAATGGTCAACATAGCTCAGTGACTAACTCAAGGTCCCTTTGCCAATCTAAGACCAGTCTAGTTGCAGATCTCAGAACTATACCTTCTCTTTTAAAGTGTCAAACAGAGCCATACACTTGCCAGGGTCAAGTTCCAATTAATTTTTCAGGCTTTAATTCTGGGGTACAAATGGTCATTTTCAGGCTTGTTGGCAAATGTGTGGAACAAGATCTCTCTCTCAGTTCTTCCCTTTGTGTTTGAGCTTGTATGCTCTGTAGGTGGGATTCAAGAAAGGTTTCATGGTTCAGGGGATGAGGTCTCTTGGGTCCATAGAACAGACCCCCTTCGCAATGGATATGGGATTGGGGCACTTGAGCTGGAAGACAGGCTAGTTCTTCAGTCACAGCAGCATTCTAAGTGATCCTCCATACTACCTGTGAGCGGCACCTGCACGTGGGATTTGTTTTCCAGAGGCCTGTGTGCTTGCGGTAAAACTGTTGCTAGCTCAGTGAAGCTGGAGGTGCCCCCCACCCCACCTAGAGTAACCACAAACTCTACAGAAGCCTCAAGTCTATGGAATGGGCACCTCCTCCTGCCATGCAGAAAGGGAAGCACCCGCTGTGAATGTCCCCGAATGTGGTCCATTATGTGATATGCATTGCTTTGAGGAACCCCCAAATAACCTTAACGATGAAGACATCATCTTTCTTATTTTGGAAACAGAAATTGTGGTTGAAAGAGGTAAAGCAACTTGCTCAAGGTCATGTGGCTCAGAAGGAGTACAGCAGGATTTTCAACTTGGTCTATGACACCTGTGTCTCTGGGCACTCCCCTGGCCTTCAGGTGACCACTGAAGAGAAATGATTTGACTTCCTATCCAGCGAACAACAGAGGAAGGGGAGGATCCCAGGAGCCCTCTCTTCTAGCAATTCAGCTCTGGAAAGACATGAGATGCAATTGCTGAGCCTCACCCTTTTATCCTGGGGGTGGGGAACTGAAGCCCAGGATATAAAAGGGTTGTTCAATGTCATAGACCAAGCTGGCTCTGCCAAAACCATTCTCTAAGAGCTCACTAGAAGCCAAGTCCTCTCCAAGGCCCAGCTGGGAGAGACTGCAGACAACAGGACACTCATACCCTGCCTTCTAGGGCTCTGAAAAGAGCGTGTTCACAGAATGACAAGTGGCATGGAACTCAGGGCACTTGGAGCTTCTTGGTGGGTTCTGTGCCTGGGGCCATTCTGTCTCTCTCCTGCCTGGTGCCTTTGCCTCCACTTTGCTTATAAGCTTCTTTCTTCCGTCTACATTCAGAAGCTCCCTGAACCTTTCATGCCTGTTCTTCCAGGGGTGTATGGTCTATTTCTCACTCCTACCTCTGTTTACGTGCCATAAAGGGAGAAGTGGTTTAAAGCATGCAGGGGAGGTGAGTTCACCGATGTTTGAAAAGGGCATCTGACTTCAAAGCTGGGAGCTTGGCCCCAGCTCTGCCACTTCAATGATGGTTGGCCTCCCACAGCAAAATCAACTCGAGCCCTGGGCTACTTCCTCTGCCACCCCAGGCATGCTGGGACTCAGCCAGAGCAAGAGCTTTGAGCTTCGAAGCAAAGCTTCGTGTAAATGTCTGAGTGCCCTGGGAGTATTGGTGTTATATTATTCCCCTGTTGAACACCACCCAAGACTCTGCAAACTCTAGGACAAAGCACTTAAAACCTCAAGCAAATTCCCAGCCTCATTTCCTGTGCATTCCTTCTTACCACCCTGGGCAACTCAATGGGCTTCCTCATGGTCAGAGTCTAGTGAAAAGTAGGAAACATCAATCAAATGCATTGGGAGCCATGGCCACACGGAAGGGGTGGGAGTGTAGAGGCACATGTGTGCTGGTGTGAAAGCTTGGAAATGGATGGAGGTGACTAGAGGCACCTGGTAGCTACACAGGAACACAAGCAGAACACAGGAAAACCATCATCTCTGATGGGTCATAAATTCATTCAATAACATCTTCACTCAGCTCCTACCACGTTTTAGGCAGTGCCAGAGGCTGGGATAAATGGTGAGTCAAGCAAACATGCCCTTGTTCTCAGCCCATGCAGCCTGGGAGGGAGGCAGACAGCAACCACATGGGCGAGTATGTAGTCACAAGCTGAGAAAATGCTAGGAAGGAAAATACAGGCTAATGTGAGACAAGCATGAAGGAGAAGCTGAACTAATCTGGAGAACAGAAGAATCCTGTGAGAATGTGGCCTATGAACAAAAGACGAATGAGTAGAAGGTATGTTGGGGAACAACAAGAGAAAGACTAAAAACTTTCTTGGCAAACGGTGTAGTTTGAGCAAAGGCCCCGGGGCAGGAAGGAACATGGCCCATTTGATGCTGAGCATGGAGAGCCAGGTAGAACAAACTCTGGAGAACACCGGCCCAGGTTAGAGCCATGTCCTTCCTCCAGGGAGCAACAGGAAGCCATCAGATGGGCAGCAGGGAGAAACAGCCTCAGAGTTGTGTCTTAGGAAGGTCACTCTGATGGCTTTGACAGAGGTATAGGGTAGGGACAGGCAGATGAAGAAAAATTACATTCATTGCCTTTGCATCACCCATGCAGGTGAGAGACGGTGCATAAGAGCGGTGATGAGAGATCCGGAGAACACAGGATGCCTGCAAAGGATGTTTAAGAGGTGACATCGCATGACCTGGGGACAATTTATATTGTGAAGGGGTGAGGAAATAGGAAATACCCAGGCTAAAGGGACAGCAGTGCCATTAGCAGAAATCAGCAACACTGGATGTGGTTGAGCTTGGGCTGTTCTTCTAAAGGCAGGTGCTACACCCTGGGAGATGACAGAAAGACAAAAGTGCACCTCTAGCCGAGGAAGAGAGGAGAACAGAATCATATCTAAGCAGGGGCCAGGGGAGGGGCCTGGGCAGGGCAATACTGAGAGCCAAGCGGCACTGTAGCTATTCTTGTCTCTGTCCCTTCTCTCTTCCTGTCCCCATCTGGTCTGAGTCTATCCTGGCGAAGCCAGAGGGAGGGGAAAGGCTGACTGCACACTCTTCATTCTCAGGCTGGGCAGCACCCCCGCCACCCCCAGCAGTCCCTGCCTGCTTCTCCTGGCACTATTCAGCCTGCAGCCATTACTATGGGGACTCTCCCCACTGCACCCCCTCCACTGGCTCCAGTAGTAATAATGACAGCTCACTACTTACATCGGCCGTATTACTTAGTCCTCCCAGTAACTCTCTGAAGAAAGTACTCCATATGTATCCATTTTACAGATAAAGAGAATTGATGCTCAGAGAGGTGACTTAATTCACTCAAGGCTATACTACTCACAGGGGCAGACAGGAATTGGAACTCAGTTCTCTCTGAATTCAAAGGCATAGCTTTACCTCTAATCCTACCCACTTTCCCCTGCTGGCTCCTCCACCTGACAGCCAGGCTAGGCCCCAGTGCAGGGTGTGAGACTGCTCCCCGCATCCCCACCTTCTCTAGCTCCCTCTTTGTGTATGAAGGTCTCAGCACCTGCCTCAGCCCACAGCAGGGGAGTCCTGTACAGCAGGAGAAATGTCTACTCTGCACCGGGATCCACTGGCTCTAAGCCATTCTTTTTTTTTTTTTTTTTTTTTTTTGAGACGGCATTTCGCTCTTGTTGCTCAGGCTGGAGTGCAATGGTACAATTGGCTCACCGCAATGTCTTCCTCCTGCTTCAAGCGATTCTTCTGCCTCAGCCTCCCAAGTAGCTGGGACTACAGGCATGTGCCACCAAACCAGGCTAATTTTTGTATTTTGAGTAGAGATGGGGTTTCTCCATGTTGGTCAGGCTGGTCTCAAACTCCCGATGTCAGATGATAGCCTGCCTTGGGCTTCCAAGGTGCTAAGATTACCGGCTTGAGCCACCACACCCAGTCCTAAGCCACTCTTAGGAATCACTGGTTTCCTTTTCACCCATATCTCCCGAAGAGTCCCAGACAGTGAGTGCCTTGCATAGAGCGGGGGACACCCAGGTGCTATACAAAAGCCTCCTTGTTGTTTTCCCAACCCCCTCAAGTCATGGTACCACTGTAGTCTCTAAAGTTGGGTCCCAGAAAACTCCATCCTGGAGCGTCCCCAATCCATCATTCATGTGGACCTCACCCCCAGCCCAGACACCCTAGCACCCGGAGCATGGGCGGCACTGCCACCACACAGGAGCCAGCCTGGACAGTCTCTACTTAAGTTCCCTTGCTGAGGACATCATTCATTTGGACTAGAGAAATTCTAAAGGCCCTTTCAGCTCTGAAATTTGCTATTTCTCTCTGGAAGATGACCCAAAAAAATAGCATATTCGATTCCACATAAGTCAGGAAGACTGCAAACACCATCTTCCTAATCAGAATGTTTTGACAAATTCCTTGTTCCCTCAGGAAAATCATCGATAAAAGTTCCACAAAGAAAAGACCTTTTATTTGTGTGATTTACATCTCTATCTAGGGTCTAGGCCAGCACGTGTCACACAGTAGGTACTCAAGAAATATTTAAGGACTGACTGGGTGTATCTGCTTCCTATGGCTGTTGTAACCAAGTACCACAAACTGGGGGATTTCAAACAAGAGAAATTTATTATCTGACTGTTCTGGAGACTAGAAGTCCCAAGACAAGGTGTCCATGCCCTTCCCACCTGAAAACCGAGGGGAAAATCTTTTCCTGTGTTTTCTAGCTTGTAGTATGGCCATCAGCTCTTGGGATTCCATGGCTTCTAGATGCACGGCCCCAACCTCTGCCTCTGTCGCCACATGATCATCTTCCGTGATGTCTCAGAATCTGTGTCTCTGTCTTGTCCGTTCTTTGTTTTTTGTTTTTGTTTTTTTGAGATGGAGTCTCACTCTGTTGCCCAGGCTGGAGTACAGTGGCATGATCTCAGCTCACTGCAACATCTGCCTCCTAGGCTCAAATGATTTTCCTGCCTCAGCCTCCCGAGTAGCTGGGAGTACAGGTGTGTGCCACCATGTCCAGCTAATTTTTGTATTTTTAGTAGAGATGGAGTTTCACCATTTGGCCAGACTGGTCTTGAACTCCTGACCTCAGGAGATCTACCTGCCTCGGTCTCCCAAAGTGCTGGGACTATAGGCGTGAGCCACCATGCCTGGCCTCATCAGTTCTTCTAAGGACACCAGTCATATTGGTTGAGGGCCCATCCTCAGGACCCTATCCTAACTTGATGACGTCTGCAAATGCCCTATTTCCAGTTAAGGTCACACTGACAGGTCCAGGGGTCAAAATTCCCACATATCTTTTGGGGAGACAGGATTCAGCCTGTAACAATGAATGAACACCCCAAATTCCCTGGGTTATTTCACTTCTGACTTCTGTTTCCAGGGATCCCTGATGGAGTGGGCTCACAGTGGGGACCCTGGGGAGGAGTCTCTTCTATTTCTAGATCCCTAAGGGTGGAAGGAACTTGGGGACCATCTGGCCCACGCTCTCATGTTACAGCAGAGGAAACTGAGCCAGGGAAAGGAAGGGACTGGCTCATGGTCTCAGAGGAAGTGTCGCACTTTGCTTGGTCACTCCGTTTCTGCTTGGTCACCATTTATGTTTGGCCTGGATTCCAGAGAGACCTTAAATGAGGCTGACCAGAAGCCTAAGTTTGAAGCAGTAAACCCTGCAGTGTCCGTGGCAGATTGTGAAGAAGGAGCCAGAATGTATTTATTTAAATGAATAATTATTGGACTCTATGAGGCACTTCCATGGGCTGATTCAGTGAGGCTTCTGTCAGTCAGTCCTCGAGTGCTGGGGAAAAGGGCTGTAGGGTGGGAAGCCAGGAGGCTAGGAGAACAGACAAGCAGACATCAAGGGGGCTCCGGGGTGACCCCAGGACACTGGGCTCAGTCATGTCTGGCTGTGTTGGATGGGCCTGCCAGAGTTTATTAGCATGATGACCATGTCAGCTTTCTATTTCTGCTATAAAAATTACCATGAGCTTAAGGGCTCAAAACAGCACAAGTTCATCATCTCACAGTTTTGTAGGTCGGATGTCTGTAAGCTCTGCTGGTTCTCCTCCCCAGGTCTCATGGGGTCAGAATCAAGGTGTCGGCTGTCCTGGGCTCTAGCCTGGAGGCTCTGGGGGAAAGTCAGCTTCCAGCCTCACGCAGGTTGGTGGTGGTGTTCGGTTCTCTGTGGCAGTAGGGGAGTACTCCTAGTTTTCTTGCTGCCTATTGGCCAGGTGCCTCTCTCAGCCCTTTAAGGCCACCTGGGTACCTCATCACTTTGCTCCCTCTGGCTTCAAAGCCAGCAATGGCACAGTGAGTCTTTCTCACTCTTCCAGTCTCTGTGGCTTTTCCCTCTGCCTCAACTCTCCACTTGGAGAAAGTTACCCGCTTTTAAGGACTTGTGTGATTAGATTGGGCTCGCCCAGATAATTTAAGATAATCTCTCTATTGTAAGGTCCATGACTTTAGTTACATCTGCAAAGCCCTTTTTGCCATGTAATATGACATATTCACCGGTTCCGGGGATTAGGGTATGAATCTCTCTGAGGGCTTCATTCAGCCTACAACAGTGGCCCTGTGCCTCCTCAGAGCCCACTCAGCTTAAGAGAAGAGTGGGCTTCCGTGGCTAGAGGGAAGGCCAAGTCTGGGCACTGTGTGGGGTCTTCCACGCACGCTTGTCTTCCAGCTCAGCCCCATGCCTTGAGACTTTGAGTTCAGCTCTGTGCCGCAAGGCAGGGTGTGACAGAAATGAGAGCAGGCACTCAGCTGCAAATAAAATAAAAATAAAATAAATAAAATAAAAATAAAGCTGCATGGACTGCTTTTCCAGAAATTCTCATAAGCCAGGACACAAGTCAGGAGTGTTTTGCAACATTTGTATGAAAGTGTGATGCAGGAAAGGGGACGGCTGTGTGTTCGCCTTGAGCACAAGATCCTCATGGCTTTGCTGCACAGTGGCTTGGAAGGGTACAGCCCAATGTAGCCTCTTGGTGCCGGTGGGCTTGCCTGCTGGTTGCGGTGCTTGGCGGTGGTGGTAGCAGCTCCAGGGCAGCTATGAGGGAGCAGCACCAAGGGCGGAATGTGGGGCCAGGTTCTAGTGAGCACAGGAAGGCTGGCAGCTCTGATGGCTGGGCACTGGAAACAGTGCCCGTGCCGAGAGGTCTCCGTGGAGCTTCTGGGACGAGGATGGGAAAGGCTGGACAAAGATAGAACTAATGTGTCTGTCACAGACTGGAGGAGAGGACAGCTGGCTTTGTGTGTGTGTGTGTGTGTGTGTGTGCATGCGCATGCATGTGCGTGTGTAGACAGCCACGAGCCGCATAACATTTCAGTCAACGACGGACCGCATACACAACTATTTCCATAAGATTACAATGGAGCTGGAAAATTCCTGTGGTCTAGTGACATCCTAGCCATCGTAACATCATAGCACAAGTGTCTGGGCTGATGCTGATGTAAACAAACCCACCGCACTGTCAGTCATATCAGAGTACAGGTCATACACTTATATACAGTACGTAATACTTAATGGTGATAATAAATGACTACGTTACTAGTTTAGGTATTTACTATACTACGCTTTTTATTATTTTAGATTGTACATATACATGTAAAAGTCAACTGTGAAACATCCTCGGGCTTGTCCTTCAGGTATTTCAAACATAAGTATTGCTATCAAACAAGATGGCAGCTCCAGGAGTATTACCGCCCTGAGACTCTTCCAGTGGGACAAGACGTGGCGGTGGAAGGCAGTGACGTGGACACTCCTGACCTTCTGTAGACCTAGGCTAAGGTGTGTATTTGTGTGTTGGTTTTTTAACAAAAACTGTTAAAAAGTAAAAAACTAATAATAATAAAAATTTTTTAAATTAACAAAGTTTATAGAGTAAGGATATAAAGAAAGAAAATGCTTTTATATGGCAGCACGATGTTTGAGTTTTGAGCTAAGTGCTATTATAAAAGAGTCAAAAAGTTTTCAAAAGGTTATATAGTAAAAAAGTTACAATAAGCTAAGGTTAATATATTATTAAAGAAAATTTTAAAATAAATTGAATATGTTTTAAATAAATTTTTAAAAAATTTTAAATCAAAAATTTAATTTACGTGAATGAATTTTAACTAAGTGTAAAGTGTTTATAAAGTGTACAGTAGTGTGCAGTCACATCCTAGACCCTCACATTCATTCATCACTCACTCACTGACTCACCCAGAGCAACTTCCAGTGCTGTGAGCTCCACTCACGTTAAGTGCCCTGTACAGGTGGACCAACTGTTTCTTTAATCTTTTATTCCATATTTTTACTGTAATTTTTCTATGTTTAGATACACAAGTACTTGACATTGTGTTACAATTGCCTACAATATTCAGTCTCGTAACCTGCTGTCCAGGTCTGTAGCCTGGGAGCAATAGGTTCTACCATATAGCCTAGGTTTGCAGTAGGTTGTACCATCCAGGTTTGTGTAAATGCATTCTGTGCTGTTCAGACAATGATGAAATCACCTAACGACACATTTCTCAGAGCATATCCCTGTCTTTAAGCAATGCTTGCCTGTAGTTATATGAATCTAGATTTATATAATATCACCTCCACAATCAAGATACAGAACAATTTCATCACACCTTGACCCTTCATAGACCTAGGCTAATGTTCACATATATATGCTATATATGTGAACATATATATGTGTGTGTGTATATATTGATTATATATATAGCCACTCTAATAGATTCTAATGACATCTCATTGGGACTTTATTTTATTTTGTGATCTTATTTGCCACTGTGTATCTTCTTTGGGAAGAAGTCTGTTTAAATTGCTTGCCCACTTTTTTTTAAAATTATGTCGTGCACTTTCTTCTGCTGAGTTTTGAGAGTTGTTTGTGTATGCTGGATACAAGTCCTTTATAGAATATGTGATTTATAAATATTTTCTCCCAGTGTATCATTTGTTTTTTCATTTTCTCAACAGTGTTTTTCACAAGGAAAATCTTTTTAATTTTGATGAAGTCCAATTTACCAATTTTTTTCTTTTATGAATTATGCTTTCGGTGTCACATCTAAGAACTCTTTTTGCCCAGCTGAAGGTCAGAAAGATTTTCTCTTAGGTTTTATTTTTTATCATTTTACATTTAGATCTATGATTCCCTTTTGTATAAAGGGTGAGGTTTTCCTTTATTTGTTTTGTAATGGATGTCCAATTGTCCCAGATTGTTATTTGTTGAAAAGATAATCCCATTTACATTGAATTGGTCAAAAATCACTCAGTCATATCTGTGTCTTTCTATTTCTGGGTTGTAAATTCTGTTCCACTAATCTAAGCATCTATAACTTCACTGATACTCTGTGGTCTTGATTACTGTAGTTATAATACGTCTTTATATTGGGTAGTGTGAGCCCTCCAAATTTATTCTTTTTCTTATTTTTCAAAACTATTATGGCTATTTTAGTTCTGTTTTTGTTTCCTATAAATTTTAGAATCAGCTTATCTATATCTACAAAAAAAATCTGCTGTGATTTTGATCAGAAGTACATTATATCTGTAGAACAACTTAGAGACAACTGATCTCTTGATTACATTGAGTCTTCCAATCCAGGAACACAGTTTGTCTCTCCATTTATTTAGCTACTATTTATTTCATTGGTGTTTTATCGTTTTCTTTATACAGGTCATGTACATGTTCTCTTACATCTATAGGTAAGTATTTCATTTTGGGAAAATTTTATAAATGGTATTGATTTTTTAAATTCTAGTTTTTAATTGCTTATTACTAGTACATAAAATATGATTTTTTTATGTTGACCTTGTATATTGCAACCTTGCTAAACTCATTTATTCAATCTAGGGTTGTTTATGTAGATTCTTTGGGATGTTCTGCGGTCACGTTGTCTACAAATAGGGACTGTTTTATTTATTTCTTTACAATCTGTATGCCTTTTATTTCTTTTCCTTGCCTTATTTCGTTAGCATTTCCAGTATGCTGCTGAATAGCACCAGGTAGAATGGAAAACTTTGCCTCATTTCCCATCTTTGGAAAAAAGCATTCAGTTTTTCACTATCATGTTTGATGTTAGCTATGTATTTCTTTGTAGACACCCTTAGTCAAGTTAAGAAAATTCAATTTATATTTTGGTAAAGATTTTTGTCTTGAATAAGCTGAATTGTGTTAAGTTCTTTTTCTGCGACAATTGATATGCTGTATGTCATTTATTCTTTCATTTGTAAATACAGTATGATGGCTTGTGTTGGTCAATTTTCAACTATTGAACCAGCCTTGCATTCCTATAATAAACCTCATTTTGTTATGGTATATTATTCCTTTTATATATTGCTAGATTTTATTTGCTAACATTTTGCTGAGTATATTTGCGTGTTCATGAGAGTTATTGGCCTATAGTTTTTCTCTTCTTGTAACATTTTTGTAGGTTTTGATTTCAGGGTAATTCTGGCATTATAATTTGAGTTGTGAAGTGTTCCCTCTTCTACTTTCGGAAAGTGATTATATAGAATAGGTGTTTCTTCTTCTTTAAATGTCCGGTAGATTGTAGCAGTGAAACTATCTTTGCCTAAAGTTTACTACAGATTTTGTAAAATATCAATTTTATTTCTTTAATAAATATAGAACTATTGAGGTTATCCATTTCTTCCTCGTTGAGTTAGTAATTTGCGGCTTTCAAATAATTGGTTCCTTTTATTTATTAGATTTACATGGATAGGATCATTTGTAGTACTCTCTTATCCTTTTAATGCCTAAGGGTTTTCTGACCTTCTAACTTTTGGGTTTTCAGAAGTCTTGAATACATAGCCCCCACCCTCATTTCCTTCTGTTCAGGATGGAATCAGGCAGTAGTGTTTGATCTTGATAAAGCCATCTTGGAGGACAAGATGTTTGCCAGCACACCCTGAATTGTGCTTATTCACCTAATCATAGCAGTCCTGAAAAACACAGGCCCCCTTATACAAGCTAGCCTCTGCAGGGCATGTGGCTTGGAGGAGAAGATGTGCTCTTTGTGTGTAGCAGATGTCAAGGCAGCAGGAAGAAAAGGGAAGTAAGAAGAGAGTCCCTGCATGCCCATTTCCTTCTCACTCACTCATAAGATGAAGAGATGATAGGCATATTATGCTAGCAGAGGTCCCTCTGCATGGAAGCAGGGAGGCAGAGAAAGGAAATTCCTCTCCAATAAGAGTTTTTGGTGAATGCACATGAACTATACTCTAATGACTTCAGAAATTACTAGGGAAGTGTTGGAGGGAGGGTGGCCTGATGGTCCTACAATAACAGGTGGGAATGAGAGCCCAATAAATCTGATTTATTAGACCAATGTCCTACATAGGTTATTATCTAACACAGATTAGAAAAATCTCAATGCAATACATTAAAGGCTATATTAGACATTTGTGACAATATGAAGGAAGTGGAGATGAAGTGCTGGAGGCAGGGGCCAAAATTAGAGTGGGGTCAGGCCAGGCTTCATGGAAGGGGTTGACTTGTAAGATAATGAATGGGAGACCTTTGTGGCTGGAACTCAAGGGTATGGGTAGGGGAAGAAACTGAGGGAAAAGAGGTGGGAGAGACTGTTTGGAGAGAGACGGAGAAGGATTTTAAATGTCATGTACAAACTTGGATGTACTCTTAGGGGGAAGGGAGGCCAGTAGGGAATTCATCAAAAACTACACTGGGATAGGCATACTAGTTTTGAAAATATTGAAATATTTCCATATCAATTAGGAAAAAGGCACGGTTTAAGCCCCTCTGAGTCATTGCCCATCTTCCTCACACATTTCAGCACTGTAGTTCCCTGACCTAGAGTCCCAGCAAGTAAAGGTTAGTGCCTAACCCAGCAGGCTCTGCTGTTGGCCTGTAGCTGGTGTTCATTCTGATGTTTTGGCTAGTTGGTGCCTGTGTATCCTGGTTCTTAAATATGTTGTCTCTCTCCATGGAACTAAGGTTTAGAAAGTACCCTTAGGTAGCAGGGAGGAAGACTTAGGGGGAAAAGCAAGAACTCAGGCTGGATAAGACCCTGTACTTCAGCTCTCTGTCCCCAAGTTCTTCATCTGAATGAGGGCAGGCACCAAACTTCAGACCTCAGAGAACTGTCTTTGTTTGCCTTTAAAAACAAAACCATAGAATTTTCTATTTACAATGAAAGTTCCAGGAGGGAGAAGTAGTTCCTTGGACCTTGCACCCCCTTTAAGTCAAGCAAACATCTGTCAAGAAGGAACAAGACAGAATTTCTTGTGATCAGATGCTCCTGTTTCTACAGCAATTTATCAAAGGCCCACTCATCAATTAGAGAAATATTTGAAAAAGCATCACAGCTCCCTCAAGTGCCTCATGTATAATTCAAAGCAATGGCTCCGGATGGAGTGAGGAGGCTGCGGAAGCCAGAGTTGGCTTTTGAAGGCAGACCTATCTATTGTTTCTTTAATCCTAAACCAGGGAACATGCTCTGGGACCCTCAAAAATTGCATTTAGCCTTGAACGTAGGAGGTGTTGAAATCTTGAGCCTGAAGTATAGAAACCTCCTCTGCTTCCCTTTGAACTCCCTATGGGGGACATCATTTCTCAGTTCTTCAAAATTGGGTCTCCCTGTGTTAGAGTCAACAGGAAGTGACCCCTCATATCTGGGCAACATTCCGCTTTAATTGGAGCCTCCACCACTGATTAGTTCGAAGAAGGCTAAAAATAAAACAAACAAGTGATCCAGTGATATCATGTAAAAAACCACACTCCCTCACTGTTCTTATTTCATGTGCCACACCCCATAGTGCAGGTGGCATCGCCCCTATTTTGTACATAAGGAGACTGGAACAGAAGGTGGGCTGACTTGCTCAGGGTCAACCAACAAATTCACAATGGATTATATTGGCCCTTCACATACCAGACACTGCCTCTCAGGGTCTGAAACCCAAGTTTTGATTTTGATTCTGTCTTTCTATTGGAACAACAAGGAAGCTGATAAACACGAGATTGGCAATTTTTCAGCTTTTTTTTTTAATTTAAATTTGCTTTGGAATAATAAGGTCTGATTTTATTATTTGCTTGTTTTTTGGTTTTTGGTTTTTTTTTTGAGACAGAGTTGCTCTGTTGCCCAGGCCGGAGTGCAGTGATGCAATCTTGGCTCACTGCAACCTCTACCTCCTGGGTTCAAGCAATTCTCATGCCTCAGCCTTCAGAGTAGCTGGGGCTACAGGTGTGCACCATCATATCCAGCTAATTTTTGTATTTTAGTAGAGATGGGGTTTCACCATGTTGGCCAGACTGGTCTCCAACTCCTGCCCGATACAGTCTTATTTTAAAAGATCAAATACCTATGCTAAGCACAGCGGCCATATTGCTTGTATTATTTAAACCACCCCACTCCTGACTTTTATTTGAATAACAGGTTCATTGATTTCCCTTCTGTGTTGCACTAATGACATGCAGAGCCCATATGATTTAGATCCCCAGTACCATATAGTTCAGGGCACTTTAACAAAGGCGTGCACAGGGATGACTGCAGGGAAGACCTCTGAACAGTGGAGGAAAGCGTCCCTTGGCTCAACCCAGAAGTCACTCTTCCTCCTCAAAGCGGGTCCCCAACTGCCCTTGAAATATGGCGAGACACAGAGGTGGCTCTGACAGGAACAGAGAAGACCCCTGTAGGGCTCTCTGTGTAGTAGGTCACTGAGGACAGGCCCTCTGCAAGGCATGAGCAGGGGCAGGCTCACAGTCCTTGGCTCCGCACACTCAGCAGAACACAAGAAATGCGGAAGGTGAAGACTGTACTCTTCACTCTAAGTTTTGAGCAGTGCTAGGGACAGACAATGAGTGTCCTCTCCCATTAGTAAAGAAGGCCGTTGAACAAGAAGAGATGGTCCAGCCTAGACCAGGAAGGGCGAGAGAGGCCAGAGGCCTAGAGAGGAGGCTCCAAGAGCCTGTACAACATGAGCAGAGACATCCAACTGGGACCAGGCAGATCCAGCTAAGCTCTCAGGCAGAAAGGTCCCTGTAGGGAGGAGTCTGGCTTGTCCTCACTGCTCCATGCCAGGGCCCCAGCATGGCATCTGAAACATGAAAGGTGCTCACCCAGCAGGAATATGGAGTCTGGCATCACCTCCCTGCAGAAACCGACCCTGATGTCCCAGTGTGGGGTGAGGGCCCCTTTTCAGAGCTCCCTTAATGCCTAGGAGTCCTCACATAGTAGGGTAATGATCTGAATTCTAGTCAGCTTCCTTCCTGGGCCTCATTTTGCATCCTCAGTATCTTCTCTAGGATACTGCATCTAAGAATCTCCATAGGAAGGAGGGAAAGAGGGAAAGAGGAAGGGAGCAAGGGAGGGAGGAAGGAAGGAAGGGAGGAAGGGAAGGAGAGAGAGAGGGAAGGATGGAGGAAGGAAGAGGAGACAGGAAAGGGAGGGAGGGAAGGAGGGAGGGAGGAGGGATGAAAATAAGGAACAAGGGAGGGAGGGAGGGATGAAGGAGGGGGAAGGAAAATGGGAGGAAGGAAGGAGGGAATGAAGATAGGAGGAAGGAAGGAGAGAGAGAAGAAAGGAAAGAGGGAGGGAGGAAAGGATGGAGGGAGAAGGGAAGGGAAAGGAAAGGAAGGGGAAGGGAAGGGAGGGAAGGGGAGAGGAGGAAGAAGAGGGAAGAGGGAAGGGGGAAGGAGGAAAGGGGAAGGGGGAGGGGTGCCTTTAGCTACAGTGGGCTAAGGGTTTCACCGTGAGTGACGAGAAGAAACTGGAAGTGAATAGCAGGTCCCACTGTGCATCCTCTGTTTGCCATGGAATGTGATGCTTCTGCTGTAAACTGTATGGGGAACAAGGCACAGTCCTCCTCCTGCAGTGGAGCTCAATCTGCGGCTGTTCCATGAGAATGTGAACCTCACGCCTCCAGGGCCTATCTTGATGTGTTGTTATTAGCATCTGGAGTATAACAACTTAATAAATATTGGTTGACTCAATAAATGAGTGGGGGAGTGAATAAATGATGGATTCTTTTCTGTTCTTTGCCAACTCCTGGCTCCTCAAGCCCCTCCGTGTGTGGTTACACATGGTTACCTGGGCTGGCTGCACTCCCGACAGACGGCAGGAGCCCGCAGCCGCAGCCTGCAGTCCACGAGAGAGGCTCAGACCAGCAGCGCATCCAGCATGCTGGCTTCTCCCTTGAAATGTCCAGCCTCACCATGAGAACTGCCACGTGGGGACTTCCGGTGGAGGAAGACGCTCTGCCTGAATCTGAAGCCTGCTTTGTTTTCCTAATCATGTTCTGCCTTTAGTACAGGGGTAAATGAGAGCACGCTCCTTCCCTGTTTTCCCCTCTGTAAGATGAGAAGGCTACCCCAGAAGATCCCCAAGCTTTCCTAGCATTTTAGTCAAAAATGAAGGTGGGGTAGAAATGGCAGTGATGTTCTGGTGCCTTCCCACAGCAACTGCGTGGAGAGTGCCCAGAGTTCTGGGGGGGCATGTGTGGGATGGGTTTGGGAGGGGATGTGAGCAAGCGTGAGTTAGCACCCTTGCTTGGGCCTGGGAAAATGTGTCTGAGACATGGAGGGGCCCTACTGTCACTCCTGCTGCCTCCTCCTCAGACTGTGAAGACAGCTGACTTCCAGGCTGGAAAGAGGACCTGCTTCCTGATTGCAAGGGGGGGTGGCGGGGCTCCCTGCCTCCAGGCTGAGGGATAGAGAATGGCTGAACACAACAATGCACTGCTGGCTTGTAATTTTTTTTCTGAAGACATTTCAGGGTACAAACCATCAAAAAAAAAACCACAATGAAAGCTGTGAATCCTCTCTCCAGAGAAATGCATAGACACCTGACATTTGCATCTGACATAGGGAGATGAAGACCTAGAAGTCCATTTCTGAGCTCTGGGACCCAAACAGAGCCTCCTACTGTAAACCCATTCAAAGTAGGAAGGTTGAGGAGACAAGATCCCTGCATTCTAGTTCTAATCTGGGCTCTGCTCCATCCAGCACTGCTTTCCTCATTCTGGCTGGCCTCAAGCTTGCCACCTGTAAAATGGACATCCAGGGAGAGGATGAGGGCGATGGATAGAGTTTGGTGATTACAGTCACAAACCTGATGGCACCTGCTGTGTGCTGGGGGTCCCTCTCTGAATGCTAAGCTGGGAAGCAGGCACTCGGGACCTGGGAGAGGAGTGTAGGGGCTGAGGGGGATGTGCTGTTCTCCACAAGCTGGGTCCTTGGGACCTTCAGAATATATTTCTTTTTCTCTAGCATTAGAACCCGACCTGTTCTGATGGAGGACCCACTAGGCGGGCTGAGACTGCAATGGCTTTCTTATTTGAAGATGAGAAGAATTTAGACTCTATTTATCTTCCCCAGCTCTGTCTAAATCAGGGGCATAACAGGAGTTGGGTTTCTTTTGGCAATGGAGGCTCCGCTACTGGCTTCCTTCCAAGTCATCCTAAAGTGGGCGTTACAGGGAGCTCAGAGTGGGGTCTCAGCCACATTTTCACAAGTAGGAACCAAGACAGCTGTGACTTGCCTCAAGTCTGCCCAGCAGGGACTGGGGCCAGCCTTTCCGAACCGAGTCTGGAAAGTGTTGGGTGAGTGAGAACAAAGAGATTTCTCCCTCCCTCCCTCCCCGAGGCTCTTCATTCCTGGTCTCCACCCTCCTCCACCACCTTGCTCCTTCTCCCACTAGTAATTCCCAGGGTAAGGGGAAAGGGCTTTTTGCACAGGAGTCTGGACTGAGAAGAAACCAGCCTCTTCTATGGTGATCATCAGACGGAAGTGCTCTGCTTGGGAAAGCGGGCTCCTTGCAGCTGTAAGCCCTACCCAGCTGATGTTCCAGCCTGTGGTCAGCACCCCCTGGTCCTTCTTCCTTCTCCCCATCCCCATAGTCCCCTATCCACTCCCTTTGAGCCCCTATCCCCATTTCTTCATGGGCAGGAGGCATAGTGGAGCTTCTGTGGGGGTTTGCTTTTTGACTTAGATCATATGACATTCTTCAGATGGAAGCCATTCATCCCACTCCAAATTATGATCAATTCACAAGAATAATCAGCAGAAACCTATGGAGCAAAGGCTCTGTTGGCCAACTTCTTCAAGACCCTGCTCCCTCATTCAAAGACCATTGCCCTGCTCTGTGGCCTGCAGTTTCTCTCTGTGGCCTCATACACCCTTCCTTTCACCTCTGTGCCTTCTTGGGGCTGTTTCCTCGCCTTCTCCACCACTCAAAACCCCTCTCACCCTTCAAGATATCTCCATGCCCCCTTCTCTAGGAAGCCTTTCCAGTCTGCCCGAACCCAAGTGGGGAAAAGTGTTTAACCCCAGGCCAGCTGCATGTCTTTAAGAGGGGGCCATATGGTGCCAAGCCCCGTGCCAGCTGCTTCAACAGGGCAATGCCTCAGTTAGTCCCCACGACAACCCCTTGAGGTAAATATTAATAGGCCCATTTAACAGATGGGGAACTGAATCTGCCACATTGGGGGTGGGGTGGAAATGGGAAAAATGCCTGACCCCAAGCTTGTGTTTGGTTCCATTGCTCTGCCCAGCCTCCTGCCCCTAGACTGAGCATTTCTTTCATTCTGACTTATTTACCCTGGGTTGTTTGTGTGGTTTCTCCAGCAGATCTGGGGTCTCCTCCTGAGAACAGAGGCTGCTATATTCCTCTCTGCCTCCCTCCCGGTGCTGTACGCAGAGGGGCTACTCAGCCAATGTTTGAAGGATTGAATTAAATCTTGCCACATAGTGGTTGGCATTTCCCCCACACCTAGAGTTGCAGTAATGAAATTTCCACCATATGCCTTAAAGGATTAAAATGTCGAAAATGTCACAACCTGGAGGAAACCAAAGCTCTTGAAATTTACCAATAAAACAATAGCTGCTGTGTAGGGAGCATCTGCCATGTGATGCACTGTGCACTTTCTCTCTGGTTCTTGGCAATCACCCAGGAACGGTTGGATATTTAGTTGATTCCAAAATAGCTGCATCAGTGTTTATGGCCGGCATTGCTTCTGATTGCTCAGGACCCCTACAAACCACCTGTTATATATTAATATTTTCATATAGCACCTGCTTATAAGTCAGATGCTGCTATGGATGCCCCATTTTACATATGAAAAAAACAAAGCTCAGAGAGGAGAAGGAAATTCCCAAAGTCACACAGATAGACATTGCAGCCTGAGTCATCTGTGGCACACACAATGCAACCAGCACACCATTCCACCTCACCTGGCTTCCACCCCTCCCTGTCCCAGGCTCGATGGAGTCTTCTCCCACCCTCCGTGAGATTATAGTCAGTGATCACTATGGGGTGGGTAGGGGCTGGCTCACTCACAAACCACACCTCCAGGCAGTCCAGTCCATTTGCTCACAAGAGAAACACTCCTGCAGGACACCAGCTTTGCCATCTGAGGGCAAAGAGCTGCATTAGCGCTGGTGTGCAGCAGAGCTTGGGACCACCTAGACCCTACAGCTGGGTATGCTCAGTGGTCCCGCTGTTCACATGGAGAGGGAGTGAAGGCAAAACAGGTCGCTTAGAGAAATGGATTGCAAGAGCTGATGTTTAGTGGTTTGTATTTTGCTAACTCCACAGGGGGTAAACCATGAATTTGGGGACACACAGCCTGGTGCCTATCACTGTGTGAAACTGACCAAGGCCCTTGCCTTTGCTGTCTGAGCCTTACTTTTCCACCCATAAAACCACTTGGGCTGGATGCACCCTGAGGCCCCCTCCAGTTCTACTCTGCGAAGGTTGAGGCTGTGCTCAAATGCCAGCATTGGGGTGGGGGAAGCGTCCACTCCACTTCCCTGGGCTTTGGCGTCTGCATTTGTCAAGTAGGGGCAATAAAAACAGTAGCTATCTCAACCAAATATTATACCTAAAGTGGTAAAATGCATAGAACAGCTTGGTCACGTGGCCCAGGCTCATGAACCCGCATAGTATTTCCTCAAGCTGATATGATCACTCTGGCTCCGATTCTTGCCCAGCAAGTACCATTTTCAAAATACGAAGTGGGAAACAAAGCATTAGAACCCAGCTATGTGGGAGGCTGAGGCAGGAAGCAAAGTGGGAAACGCAGACCCAAAGAGTTGAAGTAACTTGCTCAAGGTCACACAGCTAAAACAGGGCACAGACCAGTCCTCTGTCCCCCGATGTCCCTGCATTGCACTCCTCTCCTCCTGCACCCTCACTCACCCCAGGAAGGAGATGAGTGGTTTGGGCAGCAGGTGAGAGCCAGTCTTCTCCAAGGTGGGAAAAGAAACAGCATTTGCGCTTCTCCAACCCTGTATCTAACTGTCCACCACTGCCAGCTGGCAGGTGTGTGAGCAATCTGGAACCTATGTTCAGTAGCCTGGGGCTTCAGGCTTAGTTTTTGCTTACTAGCTGTGTGATTTTGAGCAGGGCAGACAACCACTCTTGAGCCTTGGTGTCAGTAATGTAAGGGAAAGCGGCCCTGCCCAGTCTACTTACAGAGCTGTTACCAGCATTAACCACACTGTCGGATTTAAAAGTGCTTCCCTTTGTGTGGGTGGCAAAGGCACATACAAGGAAGGACCTATTGAAGGCTCTGTGTCCATCAGGGGCCGTGGGAGGGCTGATCAGAGGCAGCAGGCTGGCTAGAAGGAGCTGTGCCTATTGGTGGAGGGGTACCCCAGCCCATAGTGACCCCAAAGGGAGGAAGCCAGAGGGCTCCCTATTCTGACTTGTTTTCTTCTCCCCATCCCCTGAGTCTCCCACCTGATCTGCCCACTGTCTGGACTCAATGGGAAGTCAGAGAACACATGGCCCACCCAGGCGGGCCAATTGTACAAGCAAGATAACACAGAGAACAGATTGGTGGGACAAGCAGGAGACGTCCAGGGCCCTGTCCAGGGGCCTCTCTGGAGACCATGCCCCTCCCTCTCCAGTCCTGCTTCTGCACCCCCGGGAGCTGACTAGACAATAATGGGACACACATTGGGGATAGCACTATCTTCAACCTGTCAGGGGGTTTATTGTAAAAGGAGATTTAGTCTCTTTTTTGCAAGTAAAACAATGAAACCTCCGTAATTGTTTCAGGAGAAATAAACATGCCAAAATATTTAAGTACTAATAAAACTTAAGAATTATCTCAGCATATTTAAATATAGATGTATTTTTATGGCAGGCAATGAAGGCAATTGCCAGCAGAAAGCCTTTCATCCAGGCCATTTAGTACCAGCCCTCCTTCTTTGAGGCTTGGATGGGGAGGGGACAAGAGGAGGCCGGGGGTGGAGCCTGCACAGTGATGGGAAGAGGCTCTTCTTGCAGGCAAGTGGGTCACGTGCCCCTCTTTATGCTGCTTGCGACTCCCTCCGTCCCTGCCGCAGCCCTAGGTGGCTCTAGTATCATCTCCATTTGACAGCAGAAGAATCCAAGGCACATAAAGGTGAAATAACTTGCCCCAGGCCTCACAGCTGGTAACTGCTAGAGCTGGAATGAGAAAGCCTGACTGCAGAACCTACGCTTGCTCATTACTGCCTGGCTCCGCACGAGGAACAAGGGATACAGGTGTACAGTGAGCTGAGGTCAGTCCCTCTCAGCCCTTGCCAGGACTACTCAAAACCCTCTGAACCGGTGTCGCAGACTCTATTCCTACGTGCTTACTCAACACTCCCCATGTCCATTCTCAGGGTGGCCGCGGAGGCTTCCCTCTCACTCCGTGTGTGTGCACGTGTGTATTATCTGTGTGTGTGCACAGGGGACTTTGTCATCTTCTGCTGAATCGTGCTTCCTGTCTTGAGACTGCAGTTCAAGTCGTTAACAGATACCAGGGACTGCATGCAGAGATGAAGAAGATACAGCCCCTGCATTTGAAGCAACTTCAGGAAGAAACTTTCAGAGTTTTTTTCTTAACACTCTGTACCCACTTAAAACTACTCATTTCAGCCCTGGCAGCTTCCAACCCCTGGGAACCACATTCTACTTTCTATTTCTTTTCTTTTGTTGTTGGTTTTTTTCCCTCTCTCTCTTTTCAGACAGAGTTTCGCTCTCATTGCCCAGGCTGGTGTGCAATAACGTGATCTCGGCTCACTGCAACTTCCACCTCCTAGGTTCAAGCGATTTTCCTGCCTGAGCCTCCTGAGTAGCTGGAATTACAGGGGTGTACCACCACACCCGGCTACTTTTGTATTTTTAGTAGAGACTGGGTTTCGTCACATAGATCAGGCTGGTCTGGCACTCCTGACCTCAGGTGATCCAGCCGCCTCGGCCTCCCAAAGTGCTGGGATTACAGGCGTGAGCCACCGCTCCCCGCATCTACTTTCTATTTCTACATTTGATAGTCTAAGTCCCTCATGTAAGTGGAATTGTACAATATTTGTCTTTTTGGACTTATGCCACTTAGCGTAATGTCCTCAAGGTTCATCTGTGTTAGAGCATGTGTTGGAATTTCCGTCCCTTTTAAGGCTGAATAGCATTTCACTGGATGTGTATAGACCACATTTTGTTTATTCATTCTTCTGTCAGGGGACACTGGGGTTGCTTCCACCTTTTGGCTGTTGTGACTAATGCTGCTATGACCATGGGGGTACAAACAGATTTTCAAGTCCCTGCTTTCCTCTCTTTGGGCTGTATACCCAGAAGGGGCATTGCTGGGTCATAGGGGACTCTATGCTTTTGTTTTTGAGGGATCACCATACCATTTTTTGGTTTTGTTTTGTTTTTTGTTGGGTTTTTTGTTTGTTTGTTTTTGGCGGAGTCTCACTCTGTTGCCCAGGCTGGAGTGCAGTGGTACAATCTTGGCTCACTGCAACCTCCATCTTCCGTGTTCAAGCTATTTTCCTGCCTCAGCCTCCTGAGTAGCTGGGATTACAGGTGCACGCCACCACGCCTGGCTAATTTTTGTATTTTTAGTAGAGACAGGATTTCACTATGTTGGTCAGGCTGGTCTTGAACTCCTGATCTCATGATCTGCCCACATTGGCCTCCCAAAGTGCTGGGATTATAGGCGTGAGCCACTGCACCTGGCCACCCTACTGTTCCTAACAGCAGCTACCCCATTTTACTCCCACCAGCAGTCCACAGGGTCCCAGTTTCTTCACATCCTCATCAATGCTTGTTATTTTTTGTGTGTTTGTTTCCTGTTGTTTTTAGTTGCTATTCAATGGGTGTGAAGTGGTATCTCATTGTGGATTCAATTTGCTCTTCCCTAATGATGAGTGATGTTGAGTATCTTTGTATGTTCTTATTGGCCATTCCTGTATCTTCTTCGGAGAAATGCCTGTTTCAGTCCTTTGCCCATTTTTTAGTGGGCTTGGTTTTGTTATTGTTGTTGTTTAGTTGTTACCCATGTCATATTTCAACATCAGACGAACCACTCAACTGTCTTCCCACTGGCAACAGAAATGTCTGAATGAGTATGTGTAGCAATGGGCAGAAAACAAGCATTTATGAAACACTTATTTAATCCTCACAATAATTGCATGAAGAGCTATGATACTTACACATGGGAAAGCTGAGGTTCAAAGAGATTAGGCAGCTTGCCCAAGGTCATGCAGCTGGTATGCCGGAGAGCAGGGTCTGGACCTTATCTCAGTCCTCACCATCGCCTATCTCCAAAGTGATGCCACTCTGTCTCCCAAACTGCCTCTCTGCAGAAGCCCAGGCTCCTAAAACAGAGCAGGACAACAGCCACAGCAAAGTCCAATCCATTATTGTAATCTGTACCAAAGAGACATCCCTAGGTGAATGATGTCACCAGAAGGTTCGGAGCAAGGCCCACCATTAATCTCATGGTCACAAACAATATAGGAAGATTACGCTGGCCTCCAGCCCAGTTAAGTGGACATTTGGATTTTTTCCAAAGCAAATGTGGATACTGTAAATACAGGTCAGCTGGTTTGCAGGAAATCAGCATCCAGACAAAGACACATCTAGCAAGATTTTCCGAAAGTCCTACTGGAAAGAACCTGGGTCACAGGGTGGCTGCTTGGAGTATGTCTCTCACATATAAACTGCAGTTTTTCATGCATTCATTCATAACATGCTTCCTGAGGGACTCCTGGGTACTTGGCTGTTTGCTGGGCTTGGGCTCAGCTGTGAATGCCAGAGGTAGAGAGGGGCAGGGAATTACGATCCTGGCAACCACCCACCTTCTCTTCTTCAGAACAGTCCACTTTTAAACAAGAAATTGACACCCAGAGAGGTGGGATCCTTCCTGCAGTCACACCACAAGTAGAAAAGCTGGGAAGACATCCCAAGTACCATTAAGTCACTTGACTGCCCTAAATCCCAATGTTGTTGGTATTTAAACTACTGAATTTTCTAAATCGCTTCCCATTCTCAGAAAGGGTGCAGGAATCCTTTGCCACAATGCATATCCTAATTTTGGTTCCTAGACATAAAGTAAACGTAGATAGATATGACTGTTTCTTTCCTTGGGGAGCATAAGGTAGCACTAATGTTAACGCTTCTTCCCAGGGAAAATTAGAGAACAACACAAGAAGAAAATAAATGTGAGTGCTCATGGCACAATTTGATTAAGTGTCTCAGGAGTGGGACAGACAGTGAGTCCTTTTAATCGACTCCTGCTCAGGGTCTAAGAGAAGGATTGTCCTCCTTCATTAATACAAACCCACAAGGGCTGCAACTTTACTCCAGGCAGTTTGCAGGGGCTGGATCAAGTGGTCCTGGAGGGGGGTCCCAAGTTTCCCCATCCCCTTGGAGGTGGATGTTGCCATAGCAGGCTGGTTCTAGGGGTGCTCCTCTGCTGACAGAATTGGCCAGGGATAGATATCGTAACTCCTTGTTGATCCCCTTAGCAGAGTTGAGAGAGGATTTACTTGCTTAAACATCAAGGGAACAGGGGAGTAAACATAGAAAGAACTAGAAGCAGTGTCTCAGTCCAGGGGCTTTGCCCACCATTGCCCAAACTTCATGCCAGAAGAATTGGCTGGTGACCCAGGGCTCCTGGACTAGGATTTGGAATTCCTGGCTTTGGGGCTTCTTCTTGGTAAGAGGTGCCATTTGGCCACTCTAATGCCGATGATAAATTCCTCATTTCTTTAGCATAGAAACTAAATCTTAATCAAGTCTACAGCAAATATAAATGCTTGGGAAACTTTGGGAAGGAAAGGAAGAAGGGAAAGAAGGAAGGAAGGTAGGAATCAAGGAAGAAGGAAGGGAGGGAGAAAGGGAGGAAGGAAGAGAGGAAAGTATATAAGTGTGTTCTCACATTGTTATAAATAAATGCCTGAGACTGGGTAATTTATGTACTTATTTTACTTTAAGTTCTGGGGTACATGTGCAGATCTTGCAGGAATGTTACATAGGTATACACATACCATGGTGGTTTGCTGCTTCCATCTCCCCGTCACCTACATTAGGTATTTCTCCTAATGTTATCCCTCCCCCATCATCTCCCCAAAAGAGGTTTAATTGGCTCATGATTTCACAGGCTGTAGAGAAAGCATGATGCTGGCATATGCTCAGCTTCCTGAGGAAAAGCCTCAGGAAACTTACAATCATGGTAGAAGGCAGAGAAAGAGCAGGCACATCATACATGGTGGTAGCAGGAGCAAGCGAGAGAGAGAGTGGGGATTTGTCCCACACTTTTAAACAACCAGATCTCAATATCATGAGAATAGCACCAAGGGGGTGGTACTAAACCATCATGAGAATTGTGCCTCCATGATCCAATCTTCTCCCATCAGGCCCCACGCCTAACACTGGAGCTTGTGATTCAACATGAGATTTGGGTGGGGACACAGATCCAAACCATGTCAGAAGAAAAGAAGGAACAAAAGAAGGAAAGGAAGTAAGGAAGGTAGGTAGTGAGAGAGACGAAGGAAGGAAGGAGCACAGAGGGAAAAAAAGGAGAGAAGGAAGCAAAAAAGAAAGGGAGGAAGAAATAAGAAAGGATGAATAGACAATTTTCCTTTTAACAAAAGCCATGAAATTCATCTGGTTTTTCTGCATTTTGGGGAATGACAGATATTTTTGTGGGTAAAGCCTGGTATATATAACTGGTAGTCACTTAATGTTTGCAGAGAGAATGGATGATTGTTACGGAGATTTCTGGTTTGTTTACTTAAGGGGGACTCTCCTTATGGAATCATGATGGTCACGATTAGTAAGATCAAGAGGAATAAGCAGACTAAGGCTTTGATTTTACATCATAAGGAAATGCACAAGCAAATGATGGAATTTTCATATCAGCAGGACAGTTTGAACTAAATGTAGCAAAGCTATTCTCAATGCCACTTGTGTTTAGTGTGACTTCGAGGTCACAGCCAGTCCAAGATCATCTCTCTGAGTCAAGCTGTTATATCACCAGTGAAAGGGCTCTTGTCTGAACACAGCTCATGACTCACCTCTTAACTTTCAAACCAGGAGCATGAAAATTCTCAAATGAGCTAGAGGAGGTGATCTAGGGATAGACAGAGAGGGAGGAAAAGGAGTGCTTATCTAGATGCAGATAGAAACAGACTGATTAATCCAGATGCAAAAAGATCATTTCCTTAAGCATTTCTGAATTCAGAATTATTTGCTATCAATTATGGCTGCTATCAATTAAAATGTGGTGATGATACCTTTTTTTCTAAGTGGTGGCTTCATGCCCTCCTGAATGATTTCCCTTTCAGAAAATCAAGACCTTCTACCACCTTCACTCCGCCTCGCAGTTCATGATTCAGAAAATGAAGTTTGAAGAAGGTACCTAAAAATAGAAGAGGAGTGAGGAGCTCCGCAGGGTGAGGCCCAACATCTCGTCACATTAACCCTGCGAACTCGGCCCCAGTAAACGAGGCTGGGAGCCATTAATGCCTAATGATGTTGCATTGTCTTCCAATAACAAACCATCTCACCAGTTGGTTTTATAGAGGACCAGCTGTTGTTAATTGGAGAAGATGAGCATGAAATGGCAGCTTTCACACCTGACCAAGAGAAAGCTGCAGCGTCAGGGGGCAGGCTAAGCCTCGCCGCATGCAGCGGGCCTGCTTAGCTCTGCCTTAGTGAAGGGGAGATGTAGACAGTACCCTGGGGTTCCCACTCCTCTCACATCCTTAGCTGGTAGAAAGAATAGGATAGCATCAAGTTCCTTTAGCATCCCCCCATCTCTTTCCCAAGCCCAGTGACATCCACATACATGCTGTGGCATCTTTGTGTACCTGTGAGTGTCCCTCTAGCAAGGTGAGGGGCAACTCAAAGCTAGGATCCCAACATGGCACCCTGAGAGCCTAGCCCAGAATCTGACATAGTTCAGACTCCACAGGGGAGGCAAGACTGGGTTCTTTACCACTGACCCTGCCCTCTGCTTCCTGCCACACAGGTGACTAGCCCAGGAATAGACAGAAGTTTACAGGCTGCCAACAACCAGTGACATGAGGGCCTTGCTCTCACATAGGAGCTGACTCGTTCACATTTTCTCCCTTGGCATTTCATCAGAGAGACACGAAAAGAGGTGGTCACTTAGCAGTAGGTCCAAAGCAAAGGGAGTAGAGAACACAATGGTGATATAGAGAGGTTGGGGCAGCCATGGAGGGAGCCGGGATTAAGCCAGCTGGTCCACAGGGACAGGAAACTGGTGTGCACACTTGAGGAGGGACAGAGGTGCCAGAGGGAGACTTCAAGAAAGTTCCTGATCAGGATACGATTTAAAGCATGTTGGATCCAGGAGCCACAGACCGCCTTGCTTGGGTAACATCCTTGGTCTTCCAGGAGCGTTCACTGCACCGTATGATAAATCCACCATACTCAAAGGAATCAGTCCCAGTTCTTTGCATTCCAGAGTTCCATGTCAAGAAAAATTGGTCCAAAGAGCCATCCCTCAAGATTGGCCAAGAGAAGTAGGCACTGTCTGGTGAAAGGCAGCTCCTGAGGGTTTTTCAATGAAAGCCGAAGGAGCTGGGAACTCTCACGTGTGGAATAGCAGTGGTGTGCACTGAAACTTGGAGTCACTGGTGGTCTTCCTAACACACCTGGAAGCATGCTACATTATCCCCATTTCTCAGATGGGGAAACTGAGTCTTGGTAATGTCTAGTATTCTGCTCATCTTCAGTGAATGGCAGACTTGAAGCAAGCCTGTATGACTCCCGTCCAGTTTTCTTTTGATGGCACTGCACTGTTACTGCTGGCATTTGAGAACCACTGCAGGCCCTCCGCTGGCATGCAGAGCCAGGGAGCTCAGTCAGGCGACCTTGACGCCTGCAGACAGAGAAAAGCACAGGCCTCCCTCCCCGCCTATGTTTGCCTTTATTCTCAGCATTGCTGCGAAAAACGGGAATACGGAGCATTAAAACATGTACTGTAAATAAACCAAATTAAAGTAAAATTGACTCATTTAGCAACCAGCCTCCGATCTTGCATTAGAGGCAATTGAAGAGATTTCACAGATTTTAGTAACCAGATAAGATTATTATATAAACAGACTTCTGCATTGAATGATGAGCCATATCTTGAGGAGAATATTTGAAATCAATAGCAATATAGGCTGAGAATTAAGTAATGTGGTTAAGCACTTTTGAATGATGCCATTTTTAAGAGCTGATTAGAAATAAATATGCCAATTGCAGCAGAGCTGATAGCTGGAATCAAGTGATGATTAATCAATTTGGGCCTCAGAGCCAGGGAAGCCATCTTGGGGAGAGTGTTGCCAGCCCCGTACTCCGGCTTGCAGGAGAGGGGTTGAGAATGCGCTGGAGCCTGATGCAGCAGGCTCAGGGTTGTGGGGCGGCTGATGGTGACCCAGAGAAGGGCTGAGAAAGATGTTAGAGTCCTCGTGCAGAAGCCCAGCTCTGCCCACCTGGGGCTGGCCACCACCGTGTTTGGGGAGATGCCTGAGAGCCAGCACAGGATTAGCTGTAAGCTGCTTAAGCGACTCATGCAGGGTGAGCCTGCAGCAGGGAGGAAGTTATGGTTGGGGACCCTGGTGACCCTGAGATTGCATTTGGAATGCCCCATTACCACTCAACTGGGAAACGATTGGTCTTTTGGCGGCCCTGTAATCATCTCTCACCTGGACAATTGCACCGGCTTCCTGATGGGTCCCTACATAAACCGTGAGCCTGGCAGATGCATTCCACACACGGTCACCATGGTGATGATCTTTCTAAAGCATTGCTCGGATATTGTCACTCAGTGAGCAGAAACCCACCGCTGTCTCCCCTGCACGTTAGGTCAATTCCAGATACCTTAGCTTAGGTTCAAGGCCCCTTATGGCCCTGCTATTTCTAGTTGCCTCATTTCTTCCTTTCTCCCATTCCTGCCCTGTGATTGCATCAGACAGAAGGTTTTATCCGTGCCCAGGCATCCCCTGTTCTTTGAGTGTGGTCTCTGCTCCTGCTGGGCCCTCACTACCTCCCTGTCTACTGAAGACCCAGCCCCACTCCCACCTAATTCAAAGGCCACCTCTTGGGAAAGCCCACTTTAACTCTTCCTTCCCCCAACCCAAACACAAGCATAAGTAGCCGGTTGCTTTTTGTTACCACCCTTTTCCTGTTTCATATCACTATCAGTCATTGTAGTTTTTTATTCTATAAATACTGATTGGCACTTTTGCAGTGTTACTCACTCTGGCTAATCCACACAGACGTAGCCCCTCCCCTCCTGGTGCTTAGGATTTCACATTGGGCATTTAATACTTTCTGCAACTGTCTCAGCTCTGGGAGGCATGACATTGTTATTTAATTCACCTGGCACAAGTGAATGAATGAATGAATGAATGAGATAAAACATAAATGAATAAGAGGCAAAGGTGGACCAGTGGATGGAGGTTGCAATAAAGCAAAATTTTGCTTAGTAGAAGCTGGGGTTCTTCCCAGCACTGCATAAACTGCTTCCATGGGGTGAGTTCTTAGGAACTTGAGGCATCCATGCGGAGGAAAACCATCTGTCAAAGAGAGTCCCGAAAAGACAGAATTGGCTGTGGGATTGAAGTTGCAGTGCTCTAGGCTCAGCCCTATCACTGACTCACTATGGGAATTCAGGTAGACCTCAGGTAGAGCATATCCTGTCTTTGAGCCTCAGCTTTCCTATCTGTAAAATGAAGACACTGGACTGTAAGTGACAGAAGAAAATGGGGTATTTCTTCTTGAATGTTGGTGATCTTCAAACAACATCTTCAACAGTGCACCATGAATAAGGTTCTATATGCCATGTTAGACACAGAGAAAAATTTTAACAGGTGTGAGACGGTGGAAGAAAAGTTAAGTGCAAGATTTTATAACAGGAGTCTGATAAATGCCAGACGCTTGTGTGAACTAGTGTAGCCTGGGGATGTTTCTTGGAGGAGGTATGGCATGATGGACCTAAAGGGTAAATACGACATAATTATTTGAAAAAAAAGGAAACATGAATTTCAGGTTGATGGGAGAGCAAGACAATGTCACCAGTGCCCCTGTGATGCATCCACATGCCATGACGTCATTGCTAACCTGGTACATGGCTGAGGAGGGGGCCCTGTTTGTTAGAGGCTGAGCTTCTTGCTCCAAAGGAGCAGATATGGGCTCTTCTTTGCAATGGGTTTGTCGCTTCCTGCTTTCAGCAGGCCTGCATCCTCCAGCCCCATGAGGCTCGAGGCTGGCCCCGTCCCTGTAGGCTGGATGTGGGATGGGAGGCTAACCTGACCTGGCCCTCATGGAGGACCCCGGTTCCAATGCTCGTGGCTCTGCAGGCTGTGAGCTCTTCTGCTCAGGAGACAGGGATGCTGAATTCCCTAACAGTTCCCTAGAAAGGGGCTGTTGCATGCAGATGAGCCAAAAACAGGCAGAGGACCCCATACCTCAGGTGATCAGCCAGGCTTGGGGTCTCTCGGTGGAAGCCTGGAGCTGAGGCTGCTGGGAATGGCCATCTTTGCTTGAGCTGCTCGCCTGTGAGGGCCATCTGTCTGCCAGACTGCTCCTGATACTTCTGTCTGACCCATCTCCCGCATTCCCAGCTCTGTGAACTCAGGGCTCTGTTGGAGCACTGGGGCATGGGACCCATGCAGGGACCTTTCCTGTTGGCTGCCAAACTTGCACTGAGGTCAGAGAAGGAGGCTCTGTGTGGTCGTGTGAGGCTCCCCACTTCTCCCTCTTAACTCACTTTCCCACTCTGACTTCCTTTCTTTCCAGAACTAGTCTGAGGCAACAAGAAGGACCCCGGTCACTAAGAGCACATAGAGGTGGAGAAACTGAGGCTGAGAGAAGTGAGCAGATGCCCCCAAGATGCATCATCCAAGGAGTAGAGACCAATTCCCTGATGCCCGACCTGTTTTTCTGTCCACTACAGCATGGGGTTCTGGCCTCACCATCTGTCCATGGGCTCTTTCTCTCCATTAGAGGTGAAGCCCTGGGGACAGAATCGGCACTCCCTACAGAACCTACAGAAGCCATGCAGAAGCCAGGCCTTCCTCCCTCCTTCCCCTTCCCCTGCCTCTGCCTCTGCTCTCCCTGGCTCCAAGTGCTGCCCCTCCTGCCTTCTGCTCACTGGCCCGGCCTGGGTCTCCCAGACCCTCTCATTCAGCACCTGCACCCCTACAGCTTTCAACTGTTGGCCAAGTGTTGTGCTGTCACCAAGTTCCAAACGTGACTACACTCTTTTCTCTAGTTCTTTCTCTTTGAGCTGAGCCAAACATCAAAAGCAGCCACACTTAAGGTTCAAGTTAAACACATGTGCTTACTTCCCAGTTTCTTTCTCCTTGACATACATGGCACGAGGAAGAGGGCCAGGGTGCACCCCAATCTCACCCACCCTGCTACCCAACTAGAATTGCAGGACAGCTCTTCTGGCCCCGGAAGAGCCACCTGCTCTGTCATCAGGCCTAGCAGCAGGAGTGGTACAGCTGGCTAACTTCCCACATGCCCAGGATAGGGAACATGCGCTTCCTCTTCTTATGAGCTAACCAGACTCAATGTAGTGCAGTTTCTGTTGGTGCCAACAGACATACTCAGCTGCTCTCTTTCTCCTCACCTCTTCTTAGGGAATCATACTTTAGTTTTAGCCAAGAGCGCCATTATCATAGCACAAATATTTTAGAATAAGTCTAGAAAGTTCTACTAATTATTTTGACAATGGGTGTCCATCTGAAGGGATTCTCGTCATGTGACACATTGAGTCTGGAACCCCCGGCCCAGTAAGGTGAGACCTCGGCTCTTCCCCGGCTGACCGCTATCCAAATTCCAACTTCCTCAGCTTGGCGTGGCTCCAGTGGACACTAGGGTGAAGAGGGTGGACTGGAAATTTTGTGCAGAACAACTTACTGGAAAACATATTTAGTGTCTCTTTTTTGGTGGTAGTGACTAGATATGCCAGAAAGTGCTGGAAACATTCTTCTCTTTCTCCATCTTCACCAAGGAGGAAAAAGCGCAGTGTTTCTTAAAACTAGAGAACTTCTTCCCAGGGGATTAAAAAAATTTTTTTTTGATGTTTCAGAGCAAGATAGTATAATTTTCCAGCCCCTAAAGAAGGCTTTACGGTTTTTGGGCTTTATCAGGGGCAGTAGTTCAGAAAGAAAAGCTGGCAGCAGACTGTGACACAGACAGCAGGAGTGAGTGAGGGTGTGGGGAGCCCAAACAGGGACAGCCCTTTCTTGGTGGGGTGGAGTCAGCCAGGGGTTTGGGAAAAGGTGTCTCCCAGACTAAGGGCCTCTCTGACTAGAGGCTGTGGTTGGGTGAGCAGCTTCAACACACCCCACATTCTCAGCACTTGGCTTTTTAAAAAGACTTTCTCATCTATTTTCCCAAGTGAGTCTCACAATAACTATGGTTTCTGATCTTATTCACCAACACTCTCATCCTCCCCAGCTGTATAAACATTTGGGCGAAGTGACTGGGTATAAGCAATTATTCTGGAAGTACAGTGCATGGCCCTCAGAGGGGCACGCGTGTGCATTTGAATGATATGTGCCCCCCCCACATGAAAGCTAGGCTCCGAACAAGCAGCTCAGGGAAGCATCCGGGCTCCTGGAGGATCCACTGCTCAGTAACAGTATCGGCCTCACAAACAAACATCACCCTAAGTCATCCCTCCAGATGCACTCAAAGCAATCTCACAGTAAATAACTCTGTCCAGCCCGACAGGGTCGGGGACAGGTTTAGCAGAAAAAAGGCTGCTCAGAAGAGAAAAGTTTCCTCCCTTTGAGAAGCTTCTGTCATCTCCTGCTAGCTAACCCATTGGCATGAGATGGAAGGGGGGCCGGCCAGACCTGGGACAACAGGTTAGGGGATATGAGAATGGTGCAAGCCTCTGTGAGCCTGGGTCTCACTCATGACTTCAGGTGTGGGACTGTCGGGGACCTCTCGTTACTCATCATTGTGGATAAAGACTTCAAGCAAAAGGAAACCAATGTTCTTTGAGTATTTGCATTAGGCTCTTTGGCACCTGTGCACTGAGTGTGAGGTGGGTGTTTTGATTCCTCACTTATCTGAGAGAAAACTGAGCCTCAGAGTGAACTGAGGCTTTCAACGTCACACAGCTATGAGGAATCAGAGTTGGTCATTGAACCTGGATGTGTTTGAGCCCTGGGCCAGCCTCCTCTGCACTTGTTCTTACTTCCTGTCATGAATGGGTTCGGTCCAAGGACTAAGATGGTGCAAGGGAAGTTCCATCTGAGGGGGCAAACATTAAATCAACACTCACTTTGGGGTTCATGCAAGTGCAGGGTCCGCATCTCAGGGAAGAGCCTCCTTCCATGAAGTCCCTGGGCCTCCCTTCCTCAGCTGCTCTGGGCCTCCCTCTGCCCGGGCTTCACCTCCATGAGTTGTCCTTCTATCCTTTGGCTTTTGCAGTCTCTTTTCCAGACCATGAAAAGGGATTATGAAAACGACTGTGACACTGAGAACACAAGATAATTCATCTCTATCTTTTTCTACATCAGATGAAGTCCAGTTGACATCCCACCTACCTGGGGTCATGAGAAGTTAGCTCTCCCCCACCTCCCAATTCTCTGATTCATAGAAGACCCCCATGCTTATGCAATGAATGAAAGTAATTGTGGTCCCATTTCCTCCTCTTTATTAATTTATTATCGCCTCTGCTGGGGCTCTTTCCTAGGCCTGCACAGTTCTTCCAGAAAAGGCCAAATCTGTTGGTACCTGCCATCTTGCTTCTATGTCTCTTGACTCGCTGAGTGAAGCGAATACTGAAGGGCCTTCCCTAAGCTTCATTTCTATATTTCTACACCAAACTGAGCCCCAGTTTGGGAAGAAGTGATGGAGCTGTGGTCTTCATGCAGGTGTCCATGACTGCTTCTTCAAGTCACTAAAGACTTCAGCTCCCCGATGGTGGCCAGGGACAACAACTTCCACCTGCTGAGTGCACATTATGTCCTGGCTCTGTGCAGACACTATTCTCACCTGAAGAGGCTGCATAAAAGCTCAGGCATGGCCAGAGAGTGCTTGGTTGGAGGGCTTTCTCCTTCCTGGAAACCACCCTGTGTGCAGTGTTTGTGTGACATTTCTTGGCTCTTCACAGCTTCACAGAACAGGTTGTGGCATCCTGGTGGATGCAAAAAGCAAGTTGCAGAATGATACATAAAATAAGACACAATCATGTTAATCACACATGCAATAATACTGTATTTTTTTCTGGATACATATTTATATACGTAAATGCTAGGGAAATGTCTAGGGAACACCCCAATCAATACTTACAGTTATCTTGCAGGTGGCCATTGGATGAGAGGGGCAGTGATCAAATAATACTTTAGTCTTATCTATAATATTTTATAAGAAGCGGTTATCTTGATTTTATTTATGCAATTAAAATTAATTTTACAATGAAAGAAAATGGCAAAGAATGAAATGGGTGCTGTGACAATCTTAGTGACTGCAAGTCTGAGAGTAAAGACTCTTTCTACATTTTGTGGGCTGGCTTTGTGACAAAGTGCTGGGAGAATTAAATGCTAGTTGTGATAGGTGATTTCTCTGGAAGCCTAAGGTCCCACAGCACAGGGGCTAGAGGAATTTTTAAACAATATATAATTGTTTTATACTGGCAAAAGTGACATATATTTACAGTAGATTATTTTTAAGCTATTGAAAAGTTGTTTTTTTTTTTTTTTTTTTGGAGATGGAGTCTTGCTCTGTCACCCAGGCTGGAGTGCAGTGGCGCAATCTCTGCTCACTGCCTCTACCTCCTGGGTTAAGTGATTCTCCTGCCTCAGCCTCCCGAGTAGCGGAGATTATAGGAGCACGCCACCGTGCCTGGCTAATTTATTGAATTTTTAGTAGAGATGGAGTTTCACCATGTTGGCCAGACTAGTCTCGAACTCCTGACCTGGTGATCCGCCTGCCTTGGCCTCCCAAAATGCCGACATTACAGGCATGAGCCACCACGCCCGGCCAAAAAGTTTTAAAAGGAAAATGGAAACCTCTTGTAATCCACTCCAGAGTCATAATCATGGTTAACACTTCAGCACAGGGGCTACTGTAGATTTTGACACACCCGGAATCACACCCCACCTCTGCCAGTCATCTATGCCATATAAAACTTAGTCCTGGAGCTGTGAGTGAGGAAGATAATACTCATGTCATAGGGTGAGAACTAATTAACTAAGGGTGCTCTGCAGTGAGTGCCAAAGTGTTCAGTAAATACTGGTACTCACTGTGCCCTGGTTGGCAGCGTCACACCTTTATATATGTTTTTCCACCAAATTGGGATCATATATGTTGTATTTATCCTTTTTATCTGACATTTTAACATGCACACTTTTAATGTGGGCACTCTTGAGTCCTTGGGGACGCCAATTGAGCTGTGCCAGGCCAACTCGCAGAGCTGGTGGTGAGAGCTGTGTTCTACCCCTGCTCTGAAGCCATCCATGGCTCCCTGCTGCTGCCAGAGTAAATCTAATCTACTTGGAGTCTGTCTGGGTTCTTCAGAGTCCAGCCCTATGCTGGCTGCCCTGCCTTTTTCCCATCTGCTTAGCCTGCTCCACTCTGCATCCAGATTTCCCTGAGTGAGTCATGCTGACACCTCCCGCCTCCAGCCCAATACCCGGAACCCCACCTTTCTCCCCGTGCCTATTCAAACCCAGACTTTCCCCTGGGCTCTTGTCCTCACTGTTCAGGTACAATAATCGCCTCAATTTCTCACTTCTGCATTTTCCAGAGCACTGGTGTGACCCAAACACTTTCGACCTCAATCAGTCAACTTCATTCACTGTTCGGTGCTCATTTTTCTCTGCTCAGCTACATTGCACGTCCCTAAAGAGCAGGGTGTTGCAATTTGCCATTTTTCCTTTTTTTTTTTTTAATTCTAAGTTACCTAGGACTGTGTTGAGCACATAGGAAACACCCACATATGTGTTGGCTGGTGTTTTTGCACCAGATAATGAGTGACTTGGTGTTTTTTGTTTGTTGCTTTTCCTAGCATCAGGGATGTCTCCTGGCTGGGTCAGCTGTCAGCTAAAAAACAGAGATCTTGTCTCGTGGCATGGATGGCTGGAGTTGTTATCTTTCAAGCAGCCATGCCCCTGTTTTTTCATAATCTTTTCCCCATTCTCTGTCCATGTGTTTAACAATGAAATGGGGTCAACATTGGCTTAGGGATTGAGTCTCACTCCTGGTCACAATGATTGGTTCAGGATGGACAGAGGAGCTACGCAGTCCAACAAAATACCACCCTGGAACTTTTGCTAGACAAAAAGGGAGAAATAAAGGTCTCTCCCTGCTTGTCTTTGTTTTAGAAGATAACAAATTTTGGAGCTGCCGACAGCCACCATATGGAGGTATTCTACCTGAGAGCAGAGCCACCACTTGGGAAAACAGTCACGGTATGAAGGGAGCATTGGATGTGTTACTATTAAGCGGTGGTGTCTGAACCCTGGATCCAGCCAAATCTACAGCCAGATCCTATCCTTGTTCTTTTTAGCTATATAACCCAAAATGTTTTTTCCTTTTAAATCAGTTTGGCTCAGCTTTTCTGTCGCTTGTAACGCAAAGACCCTAGACTTGCCTAAGCCTCCAGTTGTAAGACTTCTCCTATCTGAACTCCTTTTCTGCAGAAACTGAACATCTTGGAGCAGCCCCCAGAGCCAAGTCCATCCTCCTGGCTCTTACCTCCCAAGACCACACCGGGAGCTGCATATCTGGAGCTGGGACTGAGTGTCTCCAGGACAGAGCTGTGTTGCTCTCCTGAGCCTTTGAGGGGACTGTGGGCTCACACATACCCCATCACAGCTGTAGGTCTCAGTGAAACAGAGTGGTAATAGTATTACAAGGGCTTCCATGGGAAACTGCAAGAAACTTGAAGTGAGCAACACACACAGTCTGCTTCCCAGGTACCGTCCAAGAAGCCCAAGGAAGCCACATTCTTCTTGCTTTTGTGATTGCTACAAAGTATCAGAGGATCTGCTCCTGGGTGTAGCGTATGCTAAACCTGGGCAGAAAGCTCTCAGTGCCAGGCACGGCCAAGGGCACCTGCCTCAGCTCCACAGGAATATCTGTTGAACAGGCAACCCCCAAGCATGACTGTCACATACACTGCACACACCTGTCCTAGTGGACAGCAGTTACCTCACAGGGCCAAATCACAGTGCCCCCACTCCGTAACCCCTGGGGCCATCAGCCATAGCACTTGTTCTTGCCAAGCTTGGACACAGCCTTGGTCTCTTTCTCAAGGCAGCTCTGGACCACCATAACCAATGTTTGAGAGTTTGAAAGTGTGGTTAAACATTTTTATCAGTTATAGGAAAGGAATTCTGATGTGAAACACTGTAATACTTAATACAGTCACTCAATAAACTTGAGGTTCTAATATCTGAACTGGGGAAGGAGTTAAACGAGGAGGCATTTGGTATGACCGCATTTCATAGGTTACAGAACTGAGGAGGCCCAGAGAGGGAAAGTGATCAGCCAAAGGTCACTTAGAGTGTTCATGGCAGATCTGAGTCTGGAACTTGGGTCTCCGGACTCCCAGTGGAGTGTTCCTTCTGCTCCCCTTCAGCTTCTCAAACCTCACCCCTAGCTCTGGTTCACAATTGAACAGATTCTTCCCACGGATCGGGGAGTTCTTGGGTCATCACAGAGCACCAGCACTATGGGAGAATGCACCATGTTGGTGGAGGCAGCCACACCCTCTTAATTCAAAGGACAAAATGCATTAGTCAGTAATAGCCACAACAGTGCTATGTAACAAATCACCCTGGGACTCGGGGGCTTACAATAGCAAGAATATAACCTCATGTTCGTGGGTCTGTCATGAGCAGAGAATTGGGTGACCAGGCTGGACTTGGGGGGACTGCCCTCCTTTAGAATGTGGGTTGGCCAAGCTTGGCACCAGGCTGAGGGTTGGACTGTAAGTGACTCAGCATGTGTTCAATCTGTAACTCAGGCTAGAGCCTGCAAGGCTCTTATCGCAAATCAAGGAAGCACACAATAATGAGTGGAAATTTGAAGTCTTTTGAGACTCAGAACAAGCATGTTATCACTTCTACCTACATTCTGTTGGTTGAAGAAAGTCATCCCAATGATAATGGATCAAAGGAATAGACTCCATCTCTCGTAGGAAACTGCAAAAGTCTCATGATAAAGAGCATGGATATGTATTCTCACGCAGAGAAGCGAGAAAGACTTGAGAGCAGGCATCTAATCTACCATGTGAAGTTTCAGTCTCCCCACATTGTCCCATCTCCATTCCTGAGTCAATGTGCTGCCATCATCCTACATCTTGCCTCCACTTCCCTTCATCAGAGATGCACAAAGTTGCTTCTTGTAAGTGAGTCTCAGTTAAACTCCTGCATGTGGCACTTAATGGGCTCCTTCTAGAACAGAACCAGTGAAAGGGCTCCTCCTTGCTTTTAGTTTTTCTTAGCTCCAGCCCATCATGGCCAAAAAGCCAGATGAATCTTTCTGAGGTCTAGATTTTTATCAGTCCATACCAGTGTGAAAGCCTTTAATGACTTCCACTACCCACAACACTGAGCTTTAATGACCTAGCCTGACATTCTAACCCTAAAACATTACACTGCTTGGTCCAGCTATTCCCTACTGTTAGGTGCTGACTGTCCTGGCCTAAATGGACTGAGTATCCTTCATTTGTCTGCATCTTTTGGTCTCTGTGATCCACCGCATAGTATGTCATGCCTTTCTCCCCAGACCCCTCGTACACTGTCTGAGGTCCATATATTCCATATTGTGGAGTTCAACCAGAGGAACAAAACCAGTAGGAGTTGGCTCCTACTCCTACTAATCTGGCCGGGCTAATCTGGCCGGGCACAGTGGCTCATGCCTGTAACCACAGCACTTTGGGAGGCCGAGGCAAGGGGATAACCTGAGGTCAGGAATTCAAGACCAGCCTGACCAACATGGTGAAACCCAAAAAATTAGCTGGGCATGGTGGTGAGCACCTGTAATTCCAGCCACTTGGGAGGCTGAGACAGGCAGAATCGCTTGAACCTAGGAGGTGGAAGTTGCAGTGAGCTGAGATGGGGCCATTGCACTCCAGCCTGGGCAACAGAGTGAGACTCTATCTGAAAAAAAAAAAAAAAGAAAGGAAAGGAAAGGAAGGGGAGGGGAGGGGAGGGGAGGGGAGGGGAGGGGAAGGAAGGAAGGGAAGGGAAATCCAATTCTGGAGGTTGGCCAGACAAGTCTAAAATCTATAGGTCAGGCTATCCAGGGATTCTGTCCCTGGACTACAGCCTCAGACTGTGCCTGGTATCTCCAGACTATCTGGCATAATCTCCCTCACTTAAAGTCAACTGACTATGGGCTTCAATCACATCTACAAAGCCTTTCATAGCAGCACCTAGATTAGTATTTGATTGAATAACTGGGGACGCTAACTTAGCCAAGCTGACACATAAAACTGACCGTCACATAAAACAGTTTACTCCTTGTCAACCTGGAATCTAAATACATATCCTGAACCCATGCTTAATCTCTAAACAAAGATAATAACAAAGTCATACTCCCATCTAACATGACACAACTGTCCTGCAAACAACTGAAAACATGCTAACCCTTCTGCAGAAGAGGAGGTGATGTACTTAGGTGATGCCCACTCTTCTCTTGTGATATTCTATAACTTAAACACTATGACATAAACCTGGCTGCTATTAACATATATGTGTGATGATAACAGGATAAGCAAGAGAAGAAAACAAAATCATTTAATTAATACATATATATATATACACACACAAAACATATTCATAACAAAATTAGGGAAGAAATATAATTATAGTCCTCATTTCTGCAACTGGCTACATGATCTTAGCTGCTATTTATAACTTCTTTCATCACCCATTCCCTTTGTCCTCAGCAAGCACCCCAGCTGGTCATGGTTCTTTGCCTGGTGAAGTGACCCAAATAGTTATTCCTGAAGGATCTGGGCTGCTAGCAGTCCTGCATGAATTGAGTGTTGTAGTTTTCCATTGACTTTGATTCCAAGACATGGTAATACTAAGAGACGTCCCGAGGGATCACCTGTGTTCCAGACATACCCTTCCTAACCCCTATTGTGTGGGAGCAACCCAGTTACCCCTTGGCAGTCAGGATCCATCACCCCAGCCAGCCCTGTAACTCTCTTTCTGCCTGTTGATTCAGAGGCATGAGGAGCCCAAGGCGGCTGGGAGACCATCTTAACTTCTAGTTCAATGGAATCATTGTTGTGTCTCCTGAAGGAAGCATTCCTCCCTCTGGAACTAAGACCTCTAGGTCAACAGAGTATAAAGGAACAGAGATGGAAAGCAAAAGCTATGCTAGAGAATCACTAGGGATCAAGGAGAATCTCTTTTAGAGGACCCGGAGATCACAGAGTTGTAGTAGCACCGCTCACTACCATTATTGTCCCATTTCCTATCTCATTTCCATTCCTTGATCTCTGGGCCTGTGAATTCTGGCAATGGAAGAAACAGCACCATGTACTTGAATGCTGATTTAGAGGAATTTTGCCATCACTTTTAATGGTAAAAACCTCAACTACTTTTTTTGGCAATAACAGTGATTACTTTTGCACCAACCTAATATCAACCCAGCGACTTCAAAATGGCAGGAACATGGCAAGATCAGTGAATTCTGCAAGTGGGGGTCCACGTTTGTACTTCACTTGCTGTGAGGTGAGTTCTTTGACCAGAAACAATTGTGTGGAATACCATGATAAAGGTTAAGGTTGTCTCTAAGTCCATGTATGGTAGTTTGTGCAGAAGCATTGAGTGTAGGGAAAGTAAGTATATATCCAAAGTAATCGACCATCGAGGATTTCAGTCCCATCCATCAGAACCTGGGTCATGTTTCATCTCCTCCATAAAGACTTAGTAACCTCTCAGACCAATCCAAAGCTCATTCATTTGACCAACACTTATTGAGTGCTTTCTGTGTATAGGACACCCTGCTAGGTGCTGGGGGGAAAAAACATGATCTCTGCTTTGAAAGAACATAGGAAATAGTAAAATTGAACAAACGAGTTGCTTTTCTGTGTCCTTGCAACCCAGGAGCTATTGATTTGACCTCAGGGTTAGGCAGACTGTGGGTGTGCTGAGGGCATGCTCTATATCCTCATCCCCGACTCACATAACACTCAGGACGTGGGATGTGTTGGAGAATTCCTGGAAAGACCTGGAAAACATGCAGCTAACAGTTTCACAGAAGCCACTTCTCCGGATATGGCTGGTGGGGATTCTGCCCTCTCTAGGGAGGCAGCAAATGTGAGTGGTGCTGTGGGGAAGGCCCTTCCTGCTGCCTGCTTGCTGCACTGACACTCAGCTCATCAGTCCTTCCACTCAGGCAAAATCTGCCTCATCTTTAGGACCACATTGTTTCCAGCCAATGCACACAATCAGAGCCAGTCTGAAAGAGGGCAGAGAAAGCTGTGTGACCCCACAGGCCACCTACAAACCATACCCTCCTGTCCTAGCTCCTGGTGAAAGTCTTCTTAAAGCCAGTGTTGACTCCCGCTCCCCCGATCATGCCACCTTTCCTGCCTCTGAGCAGCCACCGTACTTTATTGATTCATATTGGCACTATCCATCGGGCATTGCATAGCTACTATGTGCCAGGTATTACAAATTTGTCATCTTCTCAAATTCTCATAACAACCATAGGTAGTCATCCTAAGCTTCATTTACGTTTGATTTGCATTCACCTGTAGTCCCTGCACTTTGTCTCAGAAGTGTAGCAAGCCCAGCTGGCCCCTGGCACTGTAGGAGAGGAGAAGAAACATTAGGTTGAGAGCTGGATCTAGGCAGGGTGAGCTTGGGCAAGCCTTTTCTCCTTTCTGGGCCTGGAGTTTGAGACTGTGAGATAAAGTAATATTTGGGCTGAATGATGCCTGAGTCCTTTTCCAGGTAGGTTATAAATTTTTAGGTACAGCATAAAAGCCAAAGACCTGACACTGTGCCTAGCAAAGATTAACACAACCAAAACGTCTGCATTCTGAGGGGAGCACAGTTTCTTTAGGATCCTGCTTTTGAAACTATGTTGTTTGCTTAGAAGCTTCCCACTTATTTACTCCAGTCTCTGCAAACCTATTTTGTGGATGTATGTGCAACAAAACTGACATTATAACCATGTGGGAGACCACAGGACTGGTCCTAATTTTTTGCCCTTCCCTATGTCCATGAGTAGGACAGGCTTCCTTTTCTCTTTGGGTTCAGCCATGGGACTTGCTTTGGGCAGTGGGCAGAGGCGATGGTGTCACCAGAGGCCGTGCACTCTTCTGCTCGCCTTCTTGGCCCTCTGCCATCACAATGAGACAAATAAACCCAGGCTCATCGACTGGTCCCAGGAGGAGGATGAGGATCTTATGACACAGAGCTACTCCTAGCCAATCCAGCCTGGACCAGCTGCCCCAGCCAACCTGCAGATGCATGAGATAAATCAGTGCTTCGTCATTCATGGCTGAGAATGTCCAGTGGTTTGTTACTCAGCCTTTTTGTGGCAGTAGCTCACTGATAGGAACACCTGGAAAGGTATTTACAATCCAGCCCCTCACACCCAGATGAGCTTTGCTGTTGATCTCGGTAATACCTCCACCACATCACCAATCCCGCATGTAATTCTGTCTCCTGGCCTCACTTTGCACACCTGTAAGGATGAGGAGCTCACTGATTTCTGACGCGGCCAGTGCACCTTTGGAAATATAACTGCTGAACTTCTTTATAAGGCGTCAACTCACTCTCTCTTAACTTCTGCTTCTTGGCTCCCAGGGACACACAGAATTGAATGCTCCTCTTTCCTTCCTGACAGCTGTTCAGAGGTGTGAAAAGTGCTCTCACATTCTCCCAAATCTTTGCTGTTTGTGCTAAACATCCCCTTGTCACTGGCCGTCTCTCACTCCTGTTAGAAAGCCCAGCCCTGGGCCATTCTTGCAGCTCCACCAAACTAGGTCAGCTCCATCTTCCTCCTGCTTCACATGCCCAGAGAAAAACAGAGTAACAGAGGTTCATCCATCAGAGCAGAGCAGAGGGCTGTCCCTGCCCTCTCCTGGACAATGCTGATGTCCTGTGCAGTGAAAGCTCTTTGGACCACCACAGAACATGGATCACGTTGATCTTGAGCTGGCCCCGGACAACAAACCCAAGGCATTCTCACATATGCTGTCAGTACACCAGGCCTCTGCCCTCCTGAAATTTCAGATTCCCAAGTGTCCAAGGCATTTGGAAGAAACAGAAGTCTACACCTTCTAACCACTCTTACCTGCCAGTGTTCCCAGGAGTGGGAAACAGTTGTAAACTGGCTTCAAAACAGGCAGCAGAGATTGAGCCATTTATGTAGGAGCCCTCCAGTCCCTGGGAAGTGGGAGCCCTCTGAGGTCAGTTATACACCACTTGTCTCAGAGCCTCTTGCCTCTGAACTGATGGAGAAGGGTCCTCTTAGGACCTGCTGGAGCTTGAGAGTTAAGCTGCAATGAGTTCGAACTAGTTTCAGGGAGAAGTTTTCTCAGTTTAATCCTCGACATTCAGGGCTCGTCATCAATTACTTGGCCACTTGGCTGGAGCATGGCAGCAGTAAATGTGTGCAGACCCCGAGCGCTTGGTGGTTCATGGATCACAAGGCACAGGCCATTTGGCCCACAAGCCAAGTGGAGCCTTGTTTATAGAAGCCATCGTCAGGGCCTGCGGGCAAGTGGGCATCCCATGTCCCAGTGGCCTAGAACCAGGAACCAGGACAACTGCCTGGCCAAAGATGGCCCTCTTGCCTTAGAAACAGCTTAGGTAATGTCATGCCTTTTCCATAGTGGCTATTTAATTATTCATTATCCAGCTTGGTCTGGGAGGGGGTAGCTTTTTCTGTACCCAGGCTATACGTGTGAAGTCATAGATCCAGGGCCATCTTGTCTAATGCAGGCTGGAAGTAAAAGGAAGTGAAAGACTATCTTGTCTAATGCAGGCTGGATTTTTTTCTGCAAACTGTCTCTCTTACATTCCTCCTATCAAAGGAAGCTCATGACCTGCCCCAAACAGCTTATCATGATGTAGAATATCCTTTACAGCTTCTACCCACTGTTCCCACCTCTGCCTCCTGCAACCACATAAACCAAATTCCAATCCTATAAAGAGCCCGTTGGTGAAAATACCACCTACTATTCTATAGCTGACTTCTTGAAGCCAAATAGCTCCAGTCCCTTCAGCTATTTGCACCATCCTTTGTGGCAGGGTTTCTGGTCTGCCGAACCCAGGACTCTCTTCTGCAGAAGTTTCAGGAGAAAATAACATCACTCAAATGCACCATGGAGGCTCGTGTGGCAGGTAGATCGTCAGATAAGGAGCAGGACAAGGCAGCTTTGGTGCCCACAATCTTTCTTATGCCATTCATCTCTTGAGCCTGTCCCTCCACCTGGAAAGTAAATGGTCCACTCACTGTCAGTGACATAATTCAAGTGAGATGACCAGCATGGGGGTGAGTCTAAGTACATATCAGTGACTTTGTTAACACCAAGATCCCGTGACTACCGTTGAGCAAGAAACTCATCTTTATGTGAACACTGCCAGTAATACAGGGCTGGCCAGTCTTTCAGACTTGCCCTTCCTAAGAGTCACAGCCCAGTAGAATGGGCCAAGACCAAGGAGGAGTCTTTATTCAGTGCATTAGTCAGAGCACTTCAGAAAAAGAGGAGCAATAGCACCTGTGGGTATACAGAACCAGATTTATTTTAGGGAATTTAATGTGATTGTGGGTCCAAAATCGGTCGGGGAGCTCAGCAGGCTGGAGACTCAGGAAAGGCTGGCAGTTTGAGTCCACAGGCAGTCTGCTGGGGAGGAAGGAAGAGGCAATGTTGCAGATGAGGCCTCTGCTGATATAGTTCTCCCTGGCTCGGGGGAGATCAGTCTTCCATTCTACCCAGGCCTTCAACTGATTGGATGAGGTCCATACACATTATGGAGGATGGTCTGTTTTACTCAAAGTCCACCAGTTTAAATGTAAATATCATCCAAAACACCCCACAGGAACATCCAGAATAATACGTGATCACATATCTGGATCAAACTAAGTTGACACAAAATTAACCATCACACCCAGGAAGCCTCTTATCCAGTGACAGGGCAGACAAAATGCAGGAGGGACTTGAGATGTTCTTGCCACGAACAACAATAAAAATGCCACCAGAAGCCTTTCTCAAATCACAGGCAGTTTCTCACGTTTACATTATCTAAAGAAACACCTGATGTTCACCACACCATTGACTACAATAAAAATGGTTACAAAGTACAGCACTGCCATTCAGCCATCAAAACTGATGTGATGCTGTATATGAATACTTAGTCAGCTGGGAAGATGTTGATATATGTATATGTATAATATGTATGTGTATATATTGAAGCATCACAAGGTATATGTGTCATTGATAGCCACGTATAATAAAGATATTGATTATATTCACCAAGATGTTAGCAGCATTTCTCTCTAGATATTTAAATGATGGGTTTCTTCCTTATTTTCTCTTGCATGTATTATGTCACATCCTCATTAATATCCTGCACCACTTGCCAAAGAACACAATAAATAAAAGTTTTTCAAGTAAACAAAATGATTTTTACAGTCGTTTCTGTCACCTAACAATGCAGATAACCCAGTATATTTATATAGTATTTGTCTGAGTTATGTTCCAGCTAAATTTAACTAAACTTTTACATGCCACAGCCCGTGGGTCTTGTTGTTGATGTTGCTATTTTGGTTAAAAATGTTTTCAATGTTTTTGATCGGGTATAACAAAGCACTTCATAAAAGCTATTAAGTACTGTGCACATATCAGTTATTTCTAGAAGACATTCTATCCTTAGAAAGTGGCTGTCTTGTTCTACTCCTGCTGCTATAACAAAAAACCTTAGACTGGGTAATTTACAAAGAACGGAAATGTATTGCTTACAGTTCTAGAGGCCAGAAAGTCCAAGATCAAGGTACTAGCAGATTCAGTGTCTGGTGAGGCTGCTTTCTACTTCCAAGAGGGTGTCTTGTGGCTGCATCCTCTGAAGAGGACACAGCTGTGTTCTCACAAGGCAGAAGAGATTGAAGGACAAAGGGACAGATAGCTCCCTAGACCTCTTTTATAAGGTCATTAATCCCATTCATGAGGGATCCGCCCTGATGACTTAATCATCTCCTAAAGGCCCACCCCTTAATACCATCACATTGGTGATGAAGTTTCAATACACGAACTTAGGAGGAACGCATTCAGACCACTGACCATAGTTAATTCCTTCACGGTCATATTCACGAATAATCATCCCACATTTTCTGCTCTTAGCTGTCACTTCTGGTGAACCTTCAGGGCTCTTATCTTTCATATTTTTCACAACAACTGTGTGTCCTTGGGAAGAAACATCTGACCTCTTATCTGATCACAGGCGTGGGCTTTATAACTGCTGTGTCGTACCTTCTGGTCAATAGGGCCTCACTGTGTACGAGTTTCTCAACCTTGGCACTTACTGGGTTGCATAAGTGCCATACTGGGTTGAAGAATTCTTGTGAGGGCTGTCCCGTGCTCTCTACCCACTAGACTCCAGTGGCAAACTTCAAGTTGTGACATCTAAAAATGTCTCTAGACATTGACAAATGTCCCCTGGGGGGCAAATGAAGTCCTTCTGGACGTCTATCTGATCATTCTTTCCTCTCGTTACTCAGAAAGACTTTGCCCACGTAGCACTGCCACTCCTCCCGATGCCCGTGTGATTGGATCTGAAGCCCTTTCAGACAGACTCACACTGCTGTAACCAGGGCCTCCTAGGCCACCTACCTGCTAGCAGCATTGCTCTGAGGCCATATCAGCACAGAAGCCAGTGGAGAGAGGGTGCTAGAAAGAAGAAACCATGAGCACGTGGGGAAGTGGGAGGATGCAGACACATTTGCAGGACATTCAAACAGCCAAAGGAAACTCAAAGTAGACAGGAAGGCCATGGGGATGGGGACGCGTCTCTTGCTGGGCCTTGCTCTCAGAAGGTCTGGTCGCCTAAGTTACCCAGACCACAGGTTCTCCTTCAGCCTAAGAGCTAGGCCTGCTGTCAGGGATGCCATTTTCACCATATAGGGACTTGGTGGGGGGGAGAAAGGAAAGAAAAATGCCCTTTCAGATCTCCTTCACACCTACCTCTGTAACTTTTGTGCTATTTTCAGTGTTGGCATGAAAACAAACAAACAAACAGACAAAAAACACCACACACCCTGAACAGAGCCTGGGGAGCAAATAAAGGGGGTCATGCTTGACTGTTTGACACGTAATCAATATGGCTTCATGGTTCTGAGAGGTACCCTCGATCTGGCCTCCAGCCTTTCTTGGCTCCTTCAGAACCTGGGAGCAGTCCATCCTGCCTACAATCTCAGAATACAAGTCCCTCAGCTTGGAGCTCAAACACCTTCAATGGCTCCCTGCTTTCTGCAAGAGACATCTCAGCTGAACTGAGTGGTCTTCATGTGAGTTTCCTGCAGCTGCTGTAATGAATGACCACTAGTAGGGTGGCTTAAAATAACAGAAATGTATTCTCAGACACTTCTGAAGGCCATAAGTCTACAATCAAGGTGTCAGCAGGGCTGGCTCCTTCTGGAGGCGCCATGGGAGAGTGCTCCAGGCCGCTCTCCTGGTTTCCGGGGGTGCTGGCCATCCTTAGCTCGCAGCTGCATCACCTGACCTCTGCCTCCATCCTCACATGACCTTCTCTCCATTTTTTGGTCTTCTCTCATGTTTTTCTTAAGAGGACGTTGGATTGTCATTGCATTTGGAACCCATCAGGATGATCTCATCCTTAGGTTAGTTAGTTATATCTATAAAAACCCTTATTCCAAATAAGATCATATTCACAGAGTCTAACTGGCCATATTTTGTGGGGGGCACTATTCAACTCAGTACAGCCTTCAAGGGCCTCCAAAGTGCAACTTTCTTGGGTTCATTCATTTGTTCACTCACTGACTCATTCATTCATTTGATGAGCTGTGCTTGGCACATCCCTATCTGGGCCAACCTCCTGCCTGCTTTTGGTGGATCCTGTTCCATTTCCCTCTTCCCCTATGCTCCACCCCTTTTCAGGGCCCAGCTATATTCCCACCTCCTCCAGGAAGTCTTCCTTGACTCTCAGCCCACACTGATCCACCCTTCCGCAACATAACCCCATCCAGATCCTTGACTGGCTTACTGCAATCTGATGACTGGCTGGGGGCTGTCTTTGCAGAGCCTCCTGCAAGTCACTCACCAAACATGTAATGATCTCAGCTTAGCTGGAATCAGAATGAGATCCACTCTGCAGTACAAACCGTGCCTGCCTGGGTGTGTGTGGGGAGGCGGGGACAAGGGGCAGAGGGGTAGGAAGGTCGCTGCCACCAGTAATTTTCAAAGCACAGCCACTGTGAGTCTCTCTTTTCTCCTCACCACCCTACAATTCCCACTTCACCTATGAGCAAGTGGGATCTGCATTTCCTCAGTTTGTTCAAATCCATGAAACAAGTCAGCAGCAGCCCTAGGACTGGGGACACGTTTCCATGCAATCCCATCACCAGACCTCAGAGAGGATGGCTGGGACAGAAGTCCCTGCACACTGACTTCCGTTATTGGCACTTGTCACCCTGTTCCATTTGCAAACACTCCTCCTTCCACGTAGGTTTCCTTCCATCTCCTGACTCTGCTATCACTGTTTGTTGGCAAAGGCCTCCAGTCAAATGCCAGTGACTAGAGGGGCAGCCCCCGTGTAGCCTTGAGTGGTCCTGGCAGTGTGGCTGGTGGGCAGGGCTTCAGACAAGACAGTCTCCTCCCACTTACCAGCGGAGGGACCTTCCACCCCCTGAGGCTGCACAGAGGCCACAGGAAGACCTTCCCACTCCTGAACCCCTTCCCTCTCCAGCCACCTCACGTTGCTCACAAGGGTTCATCATTCCACCGTTCATTGCTGCCTTGCTGTTCCTTCTGCCCAGAAAGCACCCCCTCCCTATCAACCCTACTCCCTGCCGGCACTCACAGCAGATGCCATCTTCACTGCCATCCCTGCCTGTCCCGAGCTCCGTCCACCCTGTGTTCATGCTTCCACTGCAGCACCCGGCCCACTGTGTTGGAAAAAGAGATGCCCTTCTCAATCTCCTTCACACCTGCCTCTGCGATTCTCTTAGGGCTGACCCCTCGGCCACACCCAGCACCCAGAAAGTCAGACGATGCTCATTCATCTTTGTAACCTGGCCCCAAGAAAGGGCCAAGAAGCCATAGAGGTGGCTCGCCTCACTTTGGGCAATTTACTTGTTCCAGGCTATGACTTAATAGTGATCTCTGTTTATCAGAATCATTCATGTATTTATTACAAGCACCAAGGATCTCAAAATGAGCCTTGGCTGCAGGCTGTCTCCCCTCCACCTTCCTGTTCCTAACTGTGGCTAAAGACAGGACAGTCGAGGAAAACATGAGAGATACATGTCCACAATAATATGTCTTCCCAGACACATTCTTTAATAGCAAAGTCAAAGAAACCCTTCCACCAGTTTCACAAAAAGCCGAATCTGCCCCTCAACTCTAGCTCTCTGAGTAGTACCTTTACTTTATGGAGAAAAATGTGGATAGACTAGAGAAGATCCAAAAAAAAAAAAAAAAAAGAAACTTCAAGAATGCAGGATGGTAATCAAAGGCTTTTACTTATTTACCTACCTAGTTATTTATTTATTTTAACAGCTATTTGGAGATGTAATTGCCACACAGTAAGCTACACAGAATTAGAGTATATAATTTGATAAGTTTTGACAAAAGTTTACACTGTGAAGCCATCAAGATAGTGAATATTTCCACTGCCCTCCCACCAAAGTTTCCTCTGCTCCTCCACAGCCCTCCTAACCCAGCCCCCGCAACCACTGAAGTACTGTGACTACAGATTACTTTGCATGTCCTAGAATTGTATACAAATGTAATCATAGAGTGAATACACACTTTTTCGTCTGGCTTCTTTTACCCCTCGTAATAATTTTAAGATGCATCCTGGTTGTGGTGTGTATCAATTATTCATTTTTTTTTATAACTGAGTAGCAGGCCATTATAAAGATATATCATTGCAAAGATATACCATTCATCTGCTAATGGACATTTGGATTTTTCCCAGTTTGGGGCTATAATTAATAAAGCTGCTATGAACATCAGTTTACAAGTTTTGCATAAACATGTGCTTTAATGTCTCTTGGGTGAATACCGAAGACTGAATGGCTGGGTTGTATGGTATGTGTATGATTAGCTTTCCAAGAAACTTTGCAAACTGTTTTCCAATGTGGTTGTGCCACTTACCCACCGCTGTGTGTGAGGGTTCCGGTTCATTCCCAGAGTCACCGACAGTGTTTTCGTTCTACCCACTCCAATAAACAGCAGCATCTTATTATGGTTTTAATTTGCATTTCCGTAGTTACTAATGATGACGAGCATCTTTTCGTGTATTTGTTTTCCATCCATCCATCTTCTTTGGTAAAGCCTCTAGTCAAATATTTTGCTCAGTTTTTTATTGTATTGTTTTCTTATTAATGATTTTTGGAAGTTCTTCAAATATTTGGATACAAGTCCTATATTTCCTGAAAGTGAGTGCCTTGTTTTTTTGTTGTTGTTGTTGCTTTCTTAAAAGAAAGAGCAGAAATTTTTAATTTTGCTGAAGTTCCATTTATGAGCCTATTACTTCATAATTGTAGGATTATTGATTTAAAACAAAGAAAGCTGAGTGGCTCACAGTATCTAATACTTCAACATTCATGCCAAGCCTACTACGTGCCAGGAGCTGCTTGGTCCAAGGGGAAAAAAGTGCAAGACATGATGCCTGATTACACAGAGCTCAATGCACAGTAGGGGAGGTGAAGGGAGTACCTGATTAAATTCCATCCACATTACTACCGCCAGGAGAGAGAGACAAAGAGGGTCATGGAGTTCATGGGAGGCAACGGAAGGAAAGGGGTAAAAGAAAGTAAAGTGGGCATTTTTAGCTGGATCCCACCCTGAGCTCTGTCTCTAGGAAGAAACCTTTCTTTGGCTTTTGGTTTGTTTCTGGGAAGGCCATCCTGATGATTTGTTTTTGTTTTTTTTTGTTCATTTCCAGGGAGGATGAAATGTTGAGCAATAGACCTCACTGAAAACAAGAGAGGTTTGGATCAAATATAGAAAAGAGCTTGACAAAGAGGATGTCAAGAGGAGGGGGGAAAAAGACCGAGAAAGAAGGGGGGATAAAAGATTAGTGGCAAAGAAATATCAAGGGAAGTCTCTACTTGTAAAATAGAAATTAATGGATTACAGAGCAAGGACATTAAGAAAGATCTTTAAGAGGTTGCAGGAAATGGGGGAATCAGGGCAAAGCTGAGCTGTCATGTGGAACATTTTACATAACAAACTACTGGTTAAAGCTAATATAAGCTTTATATTATAAAGGGTAAGAGACAGCATGTGCCCAAGAGAGGAGAAATGAGAGATGGGATAATATTCAGCATCCAAGCCCTGACTCCGAGGCAGCTCACTAGGCTGCCTACTCCATACTCCTCGAGGCCAGGCTACTGTCATCGGGAACCTGGCTCACTTACGTGGGCTTGGAACAGAATCCACCAGTCCACAATGATTTGGTGGATGGAGGGCAGATATTTTTTTACTGCAGCACCTTTGGAAGCCCTTTTCAGGTGGTATTTACCCTGGAAGTTGCTTCTTTCCCGAGGGGAAACATTAAAAAATCAGGAGCTACAAACATCTTTTCTTCTGCTGTAATGCAGCTCAGAAGTGCAGCAGAGTGCCAGTGGAGAGTGGAGAGGGGCTCGGCCAGAGAAACTGCTCCTCATACACGCAGTGAACTGTGTAGCAAAGGGTAAGTCTTCTCCATTCCAGCATCCGATGGTCGTGTTGCATGCTGAGCTATAGGAATGGGGATAGCCAGAGTTAGAGACACTGAGTTGGTGGAGAATTTTCACCTAATATGTAAACTGTGTGTGATCACAGCTGAAGACGTCATCTGCAGTTGGAATAAAAACCCAGACACAGCCATTCCAACACAAGGCGCTGGGGAACATGGGACAGCGAGGGATACAGGGCATGAGAAGGTAACACCAAACCAAAGATGGGAAGCAGACAATCCCATGGCCATCCTGGGGTCTTTTGTTTTTCTATCTCTATCACATTAACCCTAGAGCTGCCAATGTCTCTGTGTTTCCTCTGTGCAATTGAACACAAGGGAACACATACTCCATCTCATGCAGCATCCTCCATCATTCTCAACTATTTTAGTTAGGATTAAAACTGCAGCTAACCAGAAGGTCAAATAAGACCATAGCTTAAATAAGAGAGAAGCTTGTTTACTTTTTATATAAAAGTCTGGGCAGGCAGATCAAGGGCCAATATTGGGTCCCATTGGGTCAGGGACCCAGGAACCTTCTAGATCTCTATCTCATCATCTCTGCAGTGTGGTCCTTGCTCTCATAATCCAAGGCATTTATGTTCCAGCAGAGAGAAAATGATGAAGAAGAAGGTAAAGGGTGCACTCCAGGTCTCTCAAGGAAAGGTCTTGAAGGTATCACAGGACAGACACTTCCACTAACCTCCCACTGACCGGGACTAGTCACATGGCCATGCAAGGGTGACTGGGAAGTGTAGTCCTGATTCAGAGCAGCCATGCACCCTAATAAGCATTCTAATCCAGTGGGAGAAGAGGAGAATGGATCTTGGACAACTAGTAGTCTGACATGTTGACTAATCAGTCACAAAGTCCTAAATTAGGGAAAACACAAAGACATCATCACGTATTGACCTGCATGCTAACTGGCAATTGCCATGACGTTTCTGGCACCCAAAGTGTACACACCAAATAAATAATTCTCCATTAGAGGGGTCTGGGAGGGCAAAGGAGAAGCTATAACTTGATAGGAAGTTTACAGGACAGAGTTAAAAAGGAAATGGGGAAAGAGAGTGTGGAATCATGCTCGGGGGCCTGTGTTCTCCAGCGTAGCTGAGAAGCCGGGAAACCTGGGGGAATAATGAGAAAAGCAGCAGTTTGAGTGTGCACATTGAGAGAAGGAAGAGTCGAGAGAGAGAAAGAACAGAAATGAAGTATGGCACATGAGCCGAGTGATGGGTGGGATTTTTGTTTTTCGGTGATAGGGAAAGAACTTTATATTGGACAAGCTCTTCTAAAACACTTGCTCTGTGTGAGGTCTTACATTGGGACCATGAAATAAAGGAAGAGAAACAAGACAGAGTGCCTGCCTTCAGGGAGCTTCCAGTCTCAGCAAGTAAACTTTTATACCTTACAATGCTAGATGGCACTTTTGAAGTGATCTCTTCAAAAATTTCATCTTAGTTTATAAACGTGGTAACTGAGATATTTACTAGATATTCAATAGATATGAATAGCTTAAGATCTGACATCAGACACTGGCTTTTAAGTCATCCTCTGTAACCTACATGGTGACTTTCTCAATTTTAGCACCGAAAGTTCCACATCCTGAAAAAACTGAAATGGTCGGCCACCCTCACTATGTATAAGCTTCATGTTCTTGGGGAAGTTACTTGACCTCTTCAGGTCTCAGTTTCTTCAACTGGAAAATGGGAACAGCCATCACTTTGATCTTTTATGACAGTCGTCAACATTAAATGGGAATATGTTAATCGGTCTTAGCAGAGTGTCTAGCACAAGTGTGAATACTATCCCTTATGGTTACTCTTATTAGAGCTGTTACGGAGCTGATGGAGTCACACACATTTTACCCACAGTCTTCTGGATGAAAACTACATGCTGTACTGGGATAAGTGAACTTGAGTATTTGTGATGGTTTTATAACATATTTCTCATGAATGGCAAGGAGCTACTGTTACTGGGAAATTTTCTTTTCAAATTTAATATACATCTCCAATTTCCCTTCCTTCATCTTCTCTGTACACTAATCATTTTTCCCATTGTCATGGGATCTGAAATGAGAGTATCTTGTGAACATCCATGTAAAGTAATTGTCTGAAATGTTATAATAAATTTGCTTTTAAAAGGCAATTTCAAGCAGGTTATAGGAATGATAGGAAAATCTTTTTTAAAGTTTCTGTTTTTATTCACTTCTTCTTTCAATGAATATTTAATTATGCTATTATTCGTTGTCAAGCAACATGCCAGGTGCTTGGAACACAAGAATAAAAAGCCCCAATCTCTGCCCTTAAGGAACTCACCTGGAGAGATGGATGATGTATTGTACATGAGCAATAAATACAGAGATGCAGGTGCTCGCCAGGCTGTTGAGAACTCCTCAATGAACTTGACAGAGTCAGGTAGAGTTTCTAAAAGAAGTATTGCATGAGCTAACTCCTACATTACAGGTGAACAGAGAAGGTGCATAATGAGAAAGGCACTGAGGTAAATTCAGGTGACCATTGGGGTTCTGATGATGCAGAAGAAAGTGGTGGAGACTTTGTCGGCAAATTCATCCAACAAATATTTGTTGAGCACCTACTATATGAATAGTATCATTGAATACACAAGATACAGATGCTGTCCTTGGAAAGCTTAGGACTTAGAAGGGGAAATAAGATGCACACACTAACAACCAATGCAAGATACCTGTTATGGACTGAATGTTTATGCCCCTCCCCTTCAAATTCATATGTTGAAGCCCTAACCCCCAGTGTGGCTGTATTTGGAGATGGGGGCTCTAAGGAAGTAAATAAAACAAATTGAGGCCATTAAGGGTGGGGCTCTGATCCCATAGGATTAGTGTCCTTGTAAGAAGAGGCACCCACACTCCAAACTGAGGAAATTGAGAAGGTGGCTGTGTGCAAGTCGGGAAGAGAGCCCTCACCAAACACTGAACCGGCTGGAACCTTGCTCTTGGACTCTCAGCCTCCAGAACTGTGAGAAAACTAACCCCTGTTGTTTAACTCATCCAGTCTGTGGCATTTTGTTATAGCAGCCCAAGCTGACTAATACCAATAACCACGATGTGACACAGAGGAAGGAACAAAGTAGCACTGAACTCAGAGGAGTGGAGATGGCCTGGAGGAGCCAGAACCAAGTTGCAGGAGGAGGTGACTTTGGCTGAGCCTGAAACACCTGGAAGCACTTGCATTTAGGTGAACTTGATAGTAGAAGAGCATTCCAGCCGTGGGAAGTGTCCCGGGCTGGTTGGCAGGACAAAAACACACAGCTTTCACTTGTCTGGAGGATCTGGCATGTGCGACACAGAAGCCTGTCGGACACACTGAGGTTGTGTTGTGAAGGGCTTCAAAAGTCAGGATCAAGACTCTGAGCTTCCTTGAGGAGGCATGAGGGCACATTGGTGGTTTTAAACACGCTGAGTTTCATTTCCCACTATGCCTTGGGAGGTCCCTGGACAGGCTCAACCCTAGAAGTGATTGCAGCAATGCAGGTGAGGATGCAGCCTAGGGCAACAGAGGTGGCACGTGGCAAGGGAGATCCACGAGGTGGGATCAACCACAGTTGGCAACTTTTGGATTTGGACCCGAGAAAGGTGGAAAATAAATATTAATAATAGCAGAGGTGAAAACAAGGTAAGCTTATAAAATCACCTGCTGACTTGTCAATTTGTAGATCACTTACTCCTGGAATAGTCCGTGTGAAACTTAGGCTGAACGGCTGGCACCAGGCAAAGACTTTCCTTCCTTCTGTTATGCCAGGCTGTTGTCCAGTCTGGAGCCTGAGTGATGGGGCTACTAAAAGTGAGCATTCAACCAGGAGTAGCATGAGCTCTGGAGCAAGGGTGATTTTTTCCTTATAGATTATTTGATCCTGAAGTGGCACCAAGCAGTTGAAAAGTACGACTCCTCTCAGAGATGGAAGCTGAGAGAGTGGATTTGGAGGTCCTAATGCTTAGAGGAACACTCTTGTGATGGAGACAGAAGAAGACAACAGAAGACCTGGGAAACAGCCTGCGATTAGAATGTTAGAGAAGGAAGGCGAAGCATAAGAGGAGACTGAAGGCTTTGGAATAATTGGGATACAAACCAGGATGATGTTTAGGGACCATTGGAGGAGGGACCCATTGGAGGAGGCAACTTCAGGAAAGAACCGTGGTCAGTTGTGCCAATTACTGCAAATTCTAGGAAATGAGGAAAGGAGACATATTACATTTACGATGAGACTCAGCAGCTCCATCCCTGGAGAAGAGAATAAACAGCTCTCTGCACTGGACAGCTAAACTCTTCCCGTGCTAAGGGAGAGGTTTGAACATACAAGCCCCCAGGGACCCTCGGCTGAGCCCACACACTTTGGTCTCTCATACTCTGCCTGGACTTTTTTCTTTCCTGGAATGCAATGAAAGGTGTGCACAGGAGGTACAGTGAGCAAATCTGTACTCAGAGAAAATGCTAGAGACGTCTCAACCCAATTCAAAGGCCTCGAGGGTTCACTGCATCACCTCCCAAACTTTAACATGCAGAGGGAGAATCCAATTTATGACTTAGAGGATCTGGGGCATCATGCAAGCTTCCAGCAGCTGCTGCGATACCTGCTCACTCAACCGCACTTGAAATCACAAAAGTCTAGAGCACAGCAACTAACTGGTGGCTCCAGCACCACTTGCTTCATGCAAATATGTTTCTTTGACTAGCATAATGTTCTAAAAGATTAGATTCACTTGAAAACATTTAAAAATGTGAAGATTTTACATTTTAATAATTCCAGATTCTGTCTTCTCTTGAAACCATTGGGAACTCTGGCCACCCTGGCCCTACGTGCTGGCACAGAGCATGTGGCAGAGCTGACCCGAGGCTGCCCGTTTAAGACAAGTCCAGTGCCCTCCAGCCTGCCCAAGTCCTCATGCCCAGGCCCACTGCACACCCCCGTTGACACTGTCTGCTGGCCTGTGCAACCCCAGAGTTTTTCCACTTGTGGTTTAGAGCAAGCCCCCCACTCAACAGAGGGGCAACGAACCCTAGAGAGGGCATGGGATGTGCGGGTGCTGTCGCTGTCAAGAGTGACCCCGGGGTTTGTGAGCTTCAGGAGGTGCTCAGGAACTGTTGACTGAACGACCAAATACCCTTGCCCAATATTGTGCTCTAGGGTCACAGCAGATGCTGGTGCCACCCACGGTGCCCCCCACCCTGGCCACAGCACACCCCCTTTTATCGATCTTTTGGATTAATAAACAGTCCACGTTGGAGAACAGGAGCCTAAATCATGCGCCTCTTTGTGCCCTTCTCCAAATTTCTCCTTTTGTTTCTTGGGTAGAGGCTGAGGCAAGTCAACTCACAAAAATGTGCTTCCACTGAATGGGATCCTGGAGTTTATCTAACAGGCAGGTTGGGAAAAATGGAAATGCTAATTACTTCAGGGATAGCATGGAAAATGAGTCAGCTGATTGGGCCACCAGGCAGCCAGTAGAAGCTGATTTTTTTTTTTTTTAGAGGATAATGACTTATTCTAGGGGATTTCAGTTGCGCACACACAACAAAAATAATTCCAAGTGTCTGCTAGCAAAATCCCATGCTGCCGAACATCACATTTGAAAATTAATGTGACAAGCTGGAGGCCTGTTTGCCCCAAGATCAGAAGACAATGAAAGCTTCCTCCCCAGGAAGTTTCTCAGGGTAGAACCAGAAATCCGGAACCGGAGAACAGAGAGGGCAACGCCCCACCGGGGCCAGTGGATGGGAATCAGCTGGGACATCATGCCTCCCTCCTTTGTCTGGGCAATCAGGCCCAGCCTCCCGAGTTACCAATGATCCATATGGAAGCTGGTGGGGCTGCACATTAATTGCCTTGTTCATCCCATCATTAAAATGATAGGTCTCACCATTGGGAGCGGTGTTGGCTGGCGGTGAGTTGGGCACACCTCCTGGGTAGAGAGGTCTCTTAACAGGGCCCTACACACACTTCTTTCTAAAGAGCTGCATGGTGATTTGGGGTTCATGTGGGTGCCCTTGGACTCTAGGAACCAAGGACCCCAGGGCCCTTGCTCCCGCTCCCCTTTCTGGCAGGCGATAGAATTAATGAAGCCCAGGCAGCCCTGTACGCAGGGCACACTTGGTCCTTTACAGCTCTTTGTCTGCAGCCAGGCTCTTGTCTTTCAGAGCTGGCTGCCGCCCCGTCTCTGGGGCTGATGCAGCAGCCAGATAATGAACAGTATATCAGCGCAGGCGGCGGAGGGGGGCAACGGGGAGAGGGGCAAGCGCCCGAGCGAGCTGGACTGACTTATTATTCCTTCACTCTCAAACAAAACAAAATCATTGGCCTGCCAGGGTCATTAAGGACCCCGGGGTTGTCATAGAAACGACCTTTGGGGCCCGGTGGTTGTTAATGCATGAGTGACTGCCTGCATTGTGTGTGTGGGGAGAGGTCAGAGTTTTGTTGGTGGCTTAAGAAAGAAAGAAAGAGAGAGGAAGAAAGAGAGCCAGCACAAAGCCCAGGATTGGGCGGCTGACATTCAGAAAGACGGTTGTATGCTGTGGCATTGATTAGATGTCTGGGATGGTGAACATCCTGTGCCCAGCACATAGTAGGTACTCAGTAAAGGTCTGCCAAGGTGAATGGACACATCTCTCTGGTCAAAAATGCCCTCCCATTTCCACTCCCAATTCCACCTCCCCTTATCCTAGAAGCTGCTCTGCCAATGCCCTCCCTGAGAGTACTTAGGTAATTGCCCCATCATGGTTCCAGCTGAGAGTAACAAACTCATGTTTAAGTTTCAGGAGAAACTCCTATGCCTTCAACTTGGACAGGACTATTTTCATGGCTCCCAGGGACCCAGGAGGAACTAGTTGTGGGGGGGTGGGCAGGGGCTTTGACAGAAGAGAAATATGGGACAACAGGGCCTCCTCTGTCAGCCTTGGATTTACAGATGCGCCTTCAACCCACTTGCTAACCGGGCACTGTGTCCCCTGCCCAGAGAGGCTCTGAGCACCACCCATGAGACAGAGCTCCCTCTACTGGCTGGTGTTCACAGAGCTCAATCTCCAGGGGTTGAGCCTCTCCCGCTTGTCTCCAGAATCAAGTTTGGGTTTCAGAACCAGCCCGGCTACTAGCTCACTCCGCGTCCTCTTGCAAATCCTCCTTCCTTGGTTTCCTCACCTGGAACATTAGAGATGGTCCAGATGACATCCACAGCCCATCCCAAGCCTGTTCTGCTGCCTCTGGAGGGGGTCTTTTCTGAATTTAGGATTTTACTTTCCAGGTTGGAAGAAAACCTTCTAGATGCATTTTGGGTGTGATTATAGGACCATTTGATCTCTGAGAAGTTTAAACCTGCTTGCCTTCTACAGTGCCACCACAGAAGTGAGGATGCCAGGGCATTTCAAGATCCTCTAACACTGTACTCCTTGTTTTGACTGTAGCACCATGGCCCCTGACAGCCTCTTGAAGTCTCCTTGTCACATTTGGAAACCAATCCCAGGACCTACCAACCGGAAACATGCCCACTTAGCATTAACTACCAGGATAGCTTCTTCTTAAAAATAGTTTCAGGAATCTGTCTGAAACATTACGTGGCAGATTGTTGGATCTTTGGTCAAGCAAACCAGACTATCACTCACAGAATCCCTTCTTCAGCTCATGGGCCCCAGAACACAATGGCTGCAAAATCCAGGTCTCTGATGTGGGCTCAGAATAAACAAACACCTCATCTCAGTGAGTCGCAAATGCCTGCCTTGCACACCTGTGCTGTTTTGCAAGCACTTTTCCGGGATTCGCGATGAGCACACCTACCAAAGAATCTAGAATGAGAGTGCCCAGTACAGAAGGGGGGTCCCTAGTGGGCAAAGGACCATCGCATTCATCAACGGTACTGAGCCTGGCTCCTGCCCTGGAGTAGCAATAAGATATTGGCGTGAATGTTTGGTTCTAGTCGTTTCATTTAATTTTTATGAAAAGGCAAGCAGCTACATCCCCACAGGACAGATGAGGAATCAGACAGGAGGAAGTGTGACTTGTCCAAGGTCACAGGAGGAGCAGCTTTAGAAGCCAGACAGACAAGCTCCAGCCTGTTATGGCTCCGTCCACAGCACTGCCCAGGCTGTCCCTGGGTGAGTACCAGAGAGTGAGAAGCAAAGAGTCTTGTTATTTACGCTCATGTTGCATAAAATAGAGTACTGTAGATAGAGTCAGTTTACCTTTGTTTTTGTTTTTAAAATCTGCACAACTGATGTGCATAACTGTCAGGGCCGTGGCCTGGCACCCGTTCCCCCGTATGTACATTAGAAAGGAGACTTTTTCCTAAAGTTGAGCATGTTCGCTTCCCTTCTCATTACTTGCAGAAAGAGAGAGGTCTGTGCCCAGCTTGGACTCCAGCTCAAACCACACTGAAACATGCTGAATTCTCTGTTTGGCACAAAACACCTAACTCAGATGGTTGACAGGTATTCTCTTTTCAACAAACTGCATCTTCACCAATAAATGAGGGGACAAAAATCCCTCAGAGTTTCCTGGGTTTCCAGAGGTAAGAGAATCCAAGAGCAAATACTTCAGCAGGCTGGAGCTTAAGTTTCCAAGAAAAGAAATGAGGAGTTGCTGATTTGGAGAAAAGGCCCCAGGCTAGAGACGACTAGCTTACTTGGGACAGCAATTGCTTCTAGCTCCTGTGGTAACCTTTCACAAGTCACTTACCCTTGTACAGTCTATTTCTACTTTTCTAAAACATAAGGGAGCCCAAACTTTGAAATGCTCTAATTCTGAAGCTTAGGTTCCTATAAAGGATGATAAACTCCAGAGTATTTGTATTTAATGAAGTTTAACACCAGGTTATAAAATAGAAGAGCTTCCTGGGAGAACGAGGCATCATCTAAACCAGCAGAATTGAACAGAGTGTTTTACTTTGCATTAATATGTTCCCTGAGGGACAAGGACAAAACCCATCATTATAAAAAAATGTCTTGAATATTTGCATATTGCATATAGAATATTTGCATACAGTATTTATGTAAAGCATGATGCTTATTTTTCAGGGTGGGAAGGGGGAGAGCTAGTAACGTGCTCAGTTCCAGATGCTTTTCCTACAGCACTGAATCTTCAGCAACCCAAAGGTTCATGATATTCACTGAACCTTTAAAGAGACTGAGGGCCAGAGTAGGGACTTCCCCATAGTTATCTGGTCAAGTGAGGGATTTCCTTATTCCTTTACAGCACTTTTCTCTCCTACAAGTTAACAACATTCACAGTGTAAGAGATATGCCTGGAATGATGTCAAAGAAATGAACTTAGATCAGTGAGTTTTTATTCATATTCCTCTCCAGGTGGAAATTTAGATAAGGTGGCATCTAAGATCCATTTCACTTTTAAACCCTAAATTTGAGTTACTTATTTGAATAGTATTTACCAAAATGAATTCTGAAGCACAAGACACCCAAGAAATATTCCAGGGAAAGCATGTTTTGTGGTTAAATATGTTTGGAAAATATTACAAGTAGGAAAATGTTACAAGTTGAGTAACTTACTTGTAAGTTAGAGACTTATAGTGCACTTTACAAAATATCAAAGGCTCTGATAAGACCTGATAAGACCTGCATAGCTGTTTAATCTATTTGCCAGACTTACTGCATTCTGAACCCACATAACACTTATTAACATTTAATGAAATGACTTTGCTATTTAGCACTCTTGGAAAGCACTAGAATAATTGCAAAGTTTATGAATCTGCGTCTTCCTCATGTCTTGCCTTCTATCCTCTCGTGAGCAGTGAAACAGTGGCCCCTAGGAAGGGTCATGGGCAGGGAGAGGGGATGAGGGGAGAGAGTCCATTTAAGGCTAACCAGGGCTTATGTCCAGCTTCTGTTTGGAAGACCAACTCATCCACTGCTCTTAAAACGCTGGGAGAGCCCACTCATGAAAAGCAAGAACTTGGATCAACCCTGATTCCCTCCACAAGAAACAGTCATTTCTCCAGCGGTCTTGGACACTTTGATACAACAAATATTTTGATGCTCTCTGTATATTTATATATAAGCCCATTTATTGTTGAAAGCAAAATGTGTCAGATTTCTGTCTTGATCAGCCCTTTTAAGGAATTTCTCCACTCCTTTCCACTCTAAGCTGGAAACACCAAAATCTATACACAATAGAGTCTCACTGGACCTGTCATTTATGGAAGTTGCTCCACTCGACTTAGTTAATTCCAGTGCATCCTCTATATCACAGCTGTTATGTCATTTCCTCCCAAACTGGTTTCCTGACAGCAGACTAGATCTAGGACAGCCTGGGAGAGTCTGTGAGAGCAATCATCAGGACTGATAATTACACAGTCCCTAAGTGGATCTTTTTAAATGTCTGATTCTCCCACTAGACTGTCAACCTCATGAGGACAAAGGCCATGCCTCTTTGCTCAGACTACCTGCCAAACACTTAGCATGGACTGGCTAAGTAGGCACTAAATAAATATCTGTTGGATGAGTGAATGAATGAACAAATTTCCGTGTGAAGAGACAGGCTTCATCTGCCTGGGCTCTACATCCATCTCTTGAGCTCCTGTGCTACCAACTGCGATGCTGCTCTTCTATTTAAACTCTGTTTCACCCGTCAAGTTTGAAACATGATCTTATGTCTCTCGGCGCCTGGCCTTGGCTCCCTCTCTTGCCGCCTCTCTTGGACACATCACTCATGAACCACTAGGCACCGCCCACCCATCATAACCCTCCTCCCACCCCTCTGGGCTGACCCCAATCATATTTCCTGCTGATAGGAAGACCACCAGAGGGGTTTATGATTTGTTACCTACAAATACAATCATTGACTTTTCAATATCAAAGCTACCTTAAAGGCCACTTGTTCAATTTCACCTTTTGTCCTATGAAGAGAGTGGGAATAAGACAAGATAGGTGAATTGTCCTTGGACAGAGAGCAGGAGGACAAAGGAGTTCCTAGGATCCATTCTGTGTCAGTATTCATTTCAAAACAGTGTCTGCTTTTCATTTTTTAAAGTAAAAATTCAAATTGTTACATGCATGACATTCAGAAAGCATAAAAGGATTCTAAAATGCTATGCAAAGAATGCTCATTACACCACATATTTGTACAGTTACTTACTCCCATTTTACAGATGAGGAAACTGAGCCTTATAGTTATCATAAAATTAGTAAGTAATGCCTCTGGGACTTGAAGTCAAGCCTGCCACTTCAGAGTCCTTTACTTTACTGAAACCTAAACACATGTAAATGGTTCAAGCTAAAGTGGCCTTCTGTAATTTCTAGACCATGAACTACTTAGAAACAAGATCACAGTCAGGCATGGTGGCTCATGCCTGTAATCCCAGCACTTTAGGAGGCTGAGGCAGATGGATCACCTGAGGTCAGGAGTTTGAGACCAGTCTGGCCAACATGATGAAATCCTGTCTCTACTAAAAAATACAAAAATTAGCTGGGTATGGTGGCTGGTGCCTGTAATCCCAGATGCTCAGGATGGTGAGTGAGGCAAGAGAATCACTTGAACCCGGGAAGCAGAGGTTGCAGTGAGCCGAGATTGCGCCATAGCACTCCAGGAGAAAGGAAGGAAAGAGAGAGAGAGAGAGAGAGAGAGAGAGAGAGAAAGAGAGAAAGAAAAGAAAAGAAAGAAAGAAAGAAGATGACATACACCTTATTTATCTTTGGTAACACCAGTTCCTAGCTCAGTATGTTGGCACATAATAGGCCCTAAATAAACACTTAAAGTATGAATACATTAATGAGAAAATTCGCAAATAATTTAAAGTTTGAAGCAGCAGTTAGCACAGCATGATTTTCATGAAAGATGGCCAGGGCAAAGAAGACAAGTCTAAATATATATCTCAAAAACTCATAGTGGCTGGAGATAAACATTTACCACCTTAAGCTGAATGAACTTAAAGAGAATAATTTGTTTTGCTGCAAATGCTTAGGATATAAAAATCTGGATATATCTGATTGAAGCAGCCTAGATATCAGCATAATTGCAGTGATGTGTTACTCTCCAAATTAGAAACTAGAAATGGCTGGGGAAGGAAGGTAGGAACCATGGAGGGACACATGTCCTCTTCTTACCATTAAAGTTGATATAACCATTAAACTCGATATAATCACTACACACGTGTGTGTATGGTGCGTATGTACAGTGTTAACCAAATGATTTGAGAAAATTGTATGAAAGGTTAGACTGCTCTGAATCCACATGCATGAATTTGAATATATGGGAAGAAGTGTGATTTTAATGCTTTTGAATATATATCTTAACCCTGCCTTAGAGGTCCACAAGAAGTAGTTTCAATAAATGTAATTTGCTTTGTAATTAACACATTGAGTGCTTCCAAAGTGCCCTCTTTGTTCTTCTTTTTATAATTTTAAGCCATCCTTTGTCTTGACATTTGTCACTTGCTGAAACAAGCCCTCTTTTCCATTTATACCACAAAGATGAATCTTACCCAAAGTGAAACTCAAAAATTCCAGGAGAAGAGGGAATTTCAAGCAAAGTCATGTGATATGTAAAACTGTAGCCCCTGCCCCACAGGACTGTGAAGAATATAAATGTTAAAGCATGGTGTATGTCTGCTAGCACCTTGGTTGCCATGCAGTGCTTGCTCAAGACCCAGCAACTATGTACTGAAGCTGAGTGAGGTGGGGGTGAACCAGGCTGAAAGTGGGGAAGACGAAGTGAGGCAGAAGAATGGACTGTCGACCAGATAATGTTCATTTTCCCCAGGGCTCCTGGGATTGTTTTGGTAATTACTCCAGCTTCTTCAACAGCTTGTGATTTGTCCAGTGCCAGGGAACCTGAATTTGCATTGCACAATGCATAATTCATATGGCACGGACAGCAATTATGAGCTAATTGAGGGGTGTAATGTTTAAAGAAAGGATTCATTATGAGGAACATAAGGGATGTTAGGAGGGGAGAAGCCCTGGAGTCCATGGAGGCTCATTCCCTCTAATTCTGCTTTCCTCAAGATGACTCTAATTGTCTCTTGAAGGGCACCAAAGTTCTCTCCTAGAAGAGATTCTGGCATCTGCGTGGCAGTAGCTGCTCCTGCTGCTACAAGAGGGTTCAAAATGGGCTGGGATGGGCTCATCCTTCTAGTGCTCTTGTGTGCCTAGTCTTCCACCTCATCATGGTGACACAGTTACCTGGATTAATATGATCAGAGGGGTGTGACGTTCCCATAACCACAATTTCCACTTCCTGGGTGTAGGAACAGTCTGGGAAATATAGTTTGGTGCAGAACTTACGGAACTTCAAATAGCATGTTATCTTTTCAAGGATTTATAGGACAGTCCATTTAAGTAGAAACTTCATTGGAAAATCCAGGTGTTGGGCTATGAAATTATAAGGAGCCAGGGGCTGGTAGCGACAAGCTTTGAATCTACTCATGATTACGTTAGCCTCTCACTGAAAGGCCATTGGGACATTACCACCCCTCTCTGGCCTTCAGTTTCTCCATCTGTACAATGGGGAAATTGGGTGAGACAGCCTTCTAGGATCCTCCCAATTCTGATATGCTGTTTCTGTGCATCATATCACATCCTTCTGACTCAAAGTTTTTAAGTATCTTGAACAGATCAGCCTTTTTTCTTTGGAAACTAACTGTATGTGCTTTAAAGCTCAGAGGACACAGTGTGATTGTCACATGCAACAGAAACATTTTTAAGTTGGTTGTATAAGAATATAACCAAATGAATCACTTTCCATTGTTTTTCATTATAAAATTAGATATGGTGCATATCTCAAAATACTGAATTAAAGATATTTTAAGTGTAGGTATCAGCATGTACTCTCTCTGGTGTGTGGGAAGTTGTGGTAAGTTGAGTACATGTGCTGTTTATATTTTGACACCTTTTCAGAACTCCACAGACCTTAGCATATCTCTCATTTAAGGATTGTTTCAGCATAGCCATTTTGGCCTTTACTTTTCATTCTCAACCAAATATTTTGATACCATATGAAGTACTCCCTTAACATGCTTGCTCTTATTACCGTGGCTACTTGAGCTGGGTTGCAATGTCACACCTCACCAGTAGAGGCCACTTTCTGATGCATGATACACACACCCTGGAGTCCAAATAATCATGGGCTAATACTAAGGGTAGAAGAGGCCTTCAAGATCATTTTGTCCAAATAAGCCTTACAAATAGTTCCATGCCTTATCACATCTGAAAATTAGACATTCTGTAAAACGAATCTGCTTAAACCAAGAGGCACCTGTCATTGACTCTTGTGTAGCTGGCTTGCACAATGTCTCTTCATTTAAACAGAGCACCTGGCCAGTTTGCATGCCTTTTGAATAATGAGGACATTTAGCATATTCAAGGTGGAGATTGTGTTATTCTCTGCCTGTGGTGCTAATGCAGCTATTTATCCTAGGAGCCAAAGCAGATCTTTCACCTGAAAGTTGGGCTGTCATGTCTGTTTAAGCATTCAAACCAGCTCCACAGCTTATTTGAGAAGACTTTCAAATGGGTTTTCGCCCAGGGTAATTGATCACCTGCAGGCTAAGGATTTCATTCGTTTCTTTCCTTTTTTTTTTTTTTTTCCCAAATAGCTTTTCCAGCAATTTAAGAAATCCTTCCTTAAACCTCAAGAACGACAGAAAGACAACCTTAAGAAAGTGAGTGTCTACTTACAAGGTCTAGTTTTGGGAGCTTCAGGGTCAACAGTCAGGATACATCAGACAAAGGAAAATTTTATTTACCTTGGAGAATGGGCAGTGATAAGCTCACGGCTGACTTTTCAGATCATCTTTCTCCACTGCAATCATAGGCAGCAGCTCCAGAAAACACACTCATTCCCTTAGCAAGCAGCAGAGATGTTCTGGTTGGCTCCAGTTGGCTTCTTTGGGCAGGAGGATTGATGGCCTCTGCTGTTACATCCTGGTGAGAATAACCACTCATGAACACCCCATATTTAATCTTTATTTTCGAGTCTTCCTAAGCGAGAAATTGCAGTAAAACAAAATTGCCATGTTGCTCCAAGGGTTAATTAGACATAGCCCAGAAAAAGCGACTTTCCTTTTTCTGTCTTAAATTTTAGGTTTTTCATACTGAGTGACTATTGGCTTTTGCCCAATGGAATAAGATAAATGGGAGCTCCTGATTTGGGTTCCCCTCACTCTGCTCCCAGCTGTTATTTCTCAATTTTCCAAAAAGGGGAAACTCTTTGAACCTGCTGCTACTCACAAACCTGGGATTTGACTCTCTCCCCTTTTGGTTTAGGGTCCTGGTATCTTTGGGAGGAGATGATTGGGGTCCCTCTCTCAATGGATTTCTCATGCTGATATTAAAATCATTTCCATCTCCTTTCTCCCTTCCTGAATCAGACTGAGCATTTTAATTATGAAATTGGCCACTGTGTTCTGGCTTCTTCATTGCGTTGTGAGTTGTCCTAAGTGACATTAACACTTTTTTCTCTCTTTTTTTCCCTCAAAGGTTATAACTAATTCAAAATCCATCAGTTCTTGCAAACACTTTGAATTGTTTCCTTAAGCTTAAACAAATTTACAGGAAATAAACAACCCCATTAAAAAATGGGCAAATGACATGAACAGACACTTCTCAAAAGAAGACATTCATGCACCAACAAACATGAAAGCAAGCTCAACATCACTGATTGTTAGAGCAATGCAAATGAAAACCACAATGAGATACTATCTCACGCCACTCAGAATGATGATTACTAAAAAGTCAGGAAATAACAGATGCTGGCAAGGTTGCAGAGAAAAAAGTATGCTTTACTCTATCGGTGGGAGTGTAAATTAGTTCAACCATTATGGAGACAGTGTGGCAATTCCAGAAAGATCTGGAAACAGAAATACCATTTGACCCAGCAATCCTATCACAGTTTATATACCCAATGAAGTATAAATCATTCTATTATAAAGATATATGCATGCTTATGTTCATTGCAGCATAATTCACAATAGCAAAAACATGGAATCAACCCAAATGCCCATCAATGGTAGATTGAAAAAAGAAAACGTGTTACAGATAGGTGGCTTGCAAGATGGCCACATAGGAATAGCTACAGTCTGTAGCTCCCAGCGAGATCAATGCAGAAGGCGGGTGATTTCTGCATTTTCAACTGAATCTCCGCTGGTGATACCCAGGTAAACAGGGTCTGGAGTGAACCTCCAGCAAACTCCACCAGACTAGCAGGAGAGGGACCTGATTATTAGAAGGAAAACTAACAAACAGAAAGGAATAGCATCAACATCAACAAAAAGAATGTCCACCCAGAAACCCCATCCGCAGATCACCAACATCAAAGACCAAAGGTAGATAAATCCATGAAGATGAGGAAAAACCAGCACAAAAAGGCTGAAAATTCCAAAAACCAGAATGCCTCTTCTCTTCCAAAGGATCACAACTCCTCATCAGCAAGGGAACAAAACTGGAAGGAGAATGAGTTTGATGAATGGACAGAAGTAGGCTTCAGAAGGTGGGTAATAACAAACTCCTCTGAGCTAAAGGAGCATGTTCTAACTCAATGCAAATAAGCTAAGAACCTTGAAAAAAGGCTAGAGGAATTGTTAACTAGAATAACCAGTTTAGAGAACATAAATGACCCGATGCAGCTGAAAAAACACAGCACAAGAACTTCGTGAAGCATACACAAGTATCAATAGCCAAACCATCAAGCAGAAGAAAAGGTATCAGAGGTTGAAGATCAACTTAATGAAATAAAGCATGAAGACAAGATTAGAGAAAAAAGAATGAAGATGACGAGATTAGAGAAAAAAGAATGAAAAGGAACAAACAAAGCCTCCAAGAAATATGGGACTATGTGAAAAGACCAAACCTACATTTGGTTGGTGTACCTAAAAGTGATGGGGAGAATGAAACCAAGTTGGAAAACACTCTTCAGGGTATTATCCAGGAGAACTTCTTCAATCTAGCAAGACAGGCCAACATTCGAATTCAGGAAATACAGAGACCACCGCAAAGATATTCCTCAAGAAGAGCAACCAAAAGAAACACAATCATCTGATTCACCAAGATTGAAATGAAGGAAAAAATGTTAAGGGCAACCAGAGAGAAAGGTCCGGTTACTCACAAAGGGAAACCCATCAGACTAACAGCATATCTCTCTGCAGAAACACTACAAGCCAGAAGAGAGTGGGGGCCAATATTCAACCTTCTTAAAGAAAAGGATTTTCAACCCAGAATTTCATATCCAACCAAACTAAGCTTCATAAGCAAAAGAGAAATAAAATCCTTTACAAACAAGCAAAAGCTGAGAAATTTTTGTCACTACCAGGCCTGCCTTACAAGAGCTCCTGAAGGAAGCACTAATATGGAAAGGAAAAACTGATACCAGCCACTGCAAAAACATACCAAATTGTAAAGATCATTGACACTGTGAAGAAACTGCATCAACTAAGGGGCAAAATAACCAGCTAGTGTCATAATGACAGGATCAAATTCACATATAACAATATTAACCTTAAATGTAAACACGTTAAATGCCCCAATTAAAAGACACAGACTGGCAAATTGGATAAAGAGGCAAGACCTATTGGTGTGCTCTGTTCAGGAGACCCATCTCAGGTGCAAAGACACACATAGGCTCAAAAAGAAAGGATGAAGGAATATTTACCAAGCAAATGGAAAGCAAAAAGAAAAGCAGGGGTTGCCATCCTAGTCTCTGATAAAACGGACTTTAAACCAACAAAGACCAAAAAAGATAAGGGCATTAAATAATGGTAAAGGAATCAATGCAAAAAGAGGAGCTAACTATCCTAAATATATATGTACACAATAGAGGAGCACCCAGATTGATATTCATAAAGGAAGTTCTTAGAGACCCACAAAGAGACTTAGACTCCCACACGATAATAGTGGGAGACTTTAACACCCCACTGTCAATACTAGACATATCAACGAGACAGAAAATTAACAAGGATATTCAGGACTTGAACTCAGCTCTGGACCAAGTGGACCTAATAGATATCTACAGAACTCTCCACCCCAAATCAACAAAATATGCATTCTTCTCAGCACCACATTGCACCTATTCTAAAACTGGCCACATAACTGGAAGTAAAACATTCCTCAGCAAATGCAAAAAAATGAAAATCGTAACAGTCTCTCAAACCATAGTGCAATCAAATGAGAACTCAAGATTAAGAAACTCACTCAAAACCACACAACTAAATGGAAACTGAACAACCTGCTCCTGAATAACTACTAGGTAAATAATGAAATTAAGGCAGAAACAAATAATTTCTTTGAAACTAATGAGAACAAAGACACAATGTACCAGAATCTCTGGGACACTGCTAAAGCAGTGTTTAGAGGAAAATTTATAGCACTAAAGGCCCATAGGAGAAAGTGAAAAAGATCTAAAATCAACACACTAACATCACAATTAAAGAACTAGAGAAGCAAGAGCAAACAAATTCAAAAGCTAGCAGAAGACAAGAAATAACTAAGATCAGAACAGAACTAAAGGAGATAGAGACAAAAAGCTCTTCAAAAAAATCAGTGAATCCAGGAGCTGATTTTTGAAAAGATTAACAAAACAGATAGACCACTAGCAAGGCTAATAAAAAAAGAGAAAAGAGAAGAATCAAATAGACACAATAAAAAATGATAAAGGGTATATCACCACTAATCCCACAGAAACACAAACTACCATTGGAGAATACTATAAACACGTCTATGCAAATAAACTAGAAAATCTAGAAGAAATGAATAAATCTCTGCACACATACACCCTCCCAAGACTGAACCAGGAAGAAGTTGAATCCCTGAATAGACCAATAACAAGCTCTGAAATTGAGGCTAACCAAAAAAAGCCCAGAACCAGACAAATTCACAGCCAAATTCTCCCAGAGGTACAAAGAAGAGCTGGTACCATTCCTTTTGAAACTATTCCAAACTACAGAAAAAGAGGGACTCCTCCCTAACTCATTTTAGGAAGCCAGCATCATCCTGATACCAAAACCTGGCAGAGACATACACACAAAAAAAGAAAATTTCAGGCCAATATCTTCAATGAAGAATGATGTGAGAATCCTCAATAAAATACTGGCAAACCGAATCCAGCAGCACATCAAAAAGCTTATCCACCACAATCCAGTCAGCTTCATCCTTGGGATGCAAGGCTGGTTCAACATACACAAATCAATAAATGTAATCCATCATATAAACAGAACCAATGACAAAAAACACATGATTATCTCAATAGATTTAGAAAAGGCCTTTGATAAAATTCAACACCCCTTCATGCTAAAAACTCTCAATAAAGTAAGTATTGATGGAACGTATCTCAAAATAATAAGAGCTGTTTATGACAAACCCACAGCCAATATCATACTGAATGGGCAAAAGCTGGAAGCATTCCTTCTGAAAACTGGCACAAGACAAGGACGCCCTCTCTCACCACTCCTATTCAACATAGCATTGGAAGTTCTGGCCAGGGCAATCAGGAAAGAGAAATAAATAAAGGATATTCAAATAGGAAGACAGGAAGTCAAATTCTCTGTGTTTGCATATGACATGATTGTATATTTAGAAAACCCCATCGTCTCAGCTCAAAATTTCCTTAAGCTGATAAGCAACTTCAGTAAAGTCTCAGGATATAAAACCAGTCTGCAAGAATCACAAGCATTCTTATACACCAATAATAGACAGAGAGCCAAATCATGACTGAACTCCCATTCACAATTGCTACCAAGAGAATAAAATACCCAGGAATACAACTTACAAGGGATGTGAAGGGCCTCTTCAAGGAGAACTACAAACCACTGCTCAAGGAAATAAGAGAGGACACAAACAAATGGAAATCCACTTCATGCTCATGGATAGAGAGAATTAATATCATGAAAACGGCCATACTGCCCAAAGTAATTTATAGGTTCAATGCTATCCCCATCAATCTAACATTGACTTTCTTCACATAATTAGAAAAAAACTACTTTAAATTTCATATGGAATCAAAAAAGAGCCTGTATGGCCAAGACAATCCTAAGCAAAGAGAACAAACCTGGAGACATCCCACTACCTAACTTGAAACTATACTACAAGACTACAGTTGCCAAAACAGCATGGTACTGGTACCAAAACAGAGATATAGACCAATGGTACAGAACAGAAGCCTCAGAAATAGCACCATACATCTACAACCATCTGATCTTTGACAAACCTGACAAAAACAAGCAACAGGGAAAGGATTCCCTATTTAATAAATGGTGTTGGGAAAACTGGCTAGCCACATGCAGAAAACTGAAACTGGACCCCCTTCCTTACACCTTATGCAAAAATTAACTCAAGATGGATTAAAGACTTACAAGTAAGACCAAAAACCATAAAAACCCTAGAAGAAAACCTAGGCAATACCATTCAGTACATAGGCATGGGCAAAGACTTCATGACTAAAACACCAAAAGCAATGGCGACAAAAGCCAAAATTGATAAATGGGATCTAATTAAACTAAAGAGCTTCTGCACAACAAAAGAAACTATCGTCAGAGTGAACAGGCAACCTACATAATGGGAGAAAAATTTTGCGATTTAGCCATCTGACAAAGGGGTAATATCTGTAATCTACAAAAACTTAAACAAATTTACTAGGAAAAAAACCAACCTCATCAAAAAGTGGGCAAAAGATATGAACAGACACTTCTCAAAAGAAGACATTTATGCGGCCAATGAATATATGAAAAAAAGCTCATTATCACTGGTCATTAGAGAAATGCAAATCAAACCCACAACGAGATACCATCTCACACCAGTTAGAATGGTGATCATTAAAGAGTCAGGAAACAACAGATGCTGGAAAGGATGTGGAGAAATAGGAACACTTTTACACTGTTGGTGGGAGTGTGAATTAGTTCAACCATTGTGGAAGACAATGTGGCGATTCCTCAAGGATCTAAAACCAGAAATACCATTTGACCCAGCAATCCTATTACTGGGTATATACTCAAAGGATTATAAATCATTCTACAGTAAAAACACACACACACGTATGTTTATTGTGCACTGTTCACAATAGCAAAGACTTGGAACCAACCCAAATGCCCATCAAGAATAGACTGGATGAAGAAAATGTGGCACATATACACCATTGAATACTATACAGCCATAAAAAAGGATGAGATCATGTTCTTTGCAGGGACATGGATGAAGCTAGAAACCATCATTCTCAGCAAACTAGCACAGGAACAGAAAACCAAACACCACATGTTCTCATTCATAAGTGGGAGTTGAACAATGAGAACATATGAACACAGGGAGGGGAACATCACACACCAGGGCCTGTCAGAAGGTGGGGGAGTAGAGAAGGGATAGCATTAGGAGAAATACCTAATGTAGATGATTGGTTTACGGGTACAACAAACCACCATGGTACGTGTATACCTGTGTAACAAACCTGCATGTTCTGCACATGTATTCCAGAACTTAAAGTACAAAAAATATATATGTATATAAAAAAATAAAAAGAAAATGTATAAGTACATGGAATACTATACAGCCATATAAAGGAACAAAATCATGTCCTTTGCAAGGACATGGATGGAGCTAGAAGCCATGATCCTCAGCAAATTAATACAAGAACAGAAAACCAAATATCGTGTATTCTTACTTACAAGTGGGAGCTGAACGATGAGACCACATGGACACATGGGAGGGGGGCAAAACACATTGGGGCCTGGCAGGGGGCATGGTGGGAGGGAGAACATCAGGAAAAATAGCAATTGGATGCTGAGCTTAATATCTAGGCAATGGGTTGATCTGTGCAGCAAACTGCCACAGCACACATTTACCATGTAACAAACCTGCACATCCTGCACTGTACCCCTGGAACTTAAAATAAAAGCTGGAGAAAAATAAATTTTCTTAGACCAAAATTCAAAAGTTGTCATGTTACTCAGTTAGTTTGTTTTCCATCCCTTCTTGGTTTCCTCATAAAATGCCCTCCCCTTTGCTATCTTTCTAATGCTGAAGCATCAGCAAAATTGTCAGCTGTGAGTTAACTGCACTATGTAGGGATGTCTTTAAAACGTTGTGTTGGTTTCATCCATTCAAGTGTTCACTCAACTTGTATAGAGCATCAGTTACAAATCAACCACAAAGCAAGGAGCTGGGCTGCGAGTGGGCGAGGTGGAGCTGCCTTCAAAGAGTTTGTGGTGTTGGGACAGCAAAGCTGTTATTGTTGTTATGAACCTGGCTGAGGGCTGGGACGGAGATGGACAGGGACTCCAAGTGAGCAGAGGAGGGAGTAGCTGGCAGCTCTGTTCTTTGAGGGAAGTCTCCTTCCAGTAACTCTCTCTTTGCCTACCTTCTACATTTCTTCGTTTTAAAAAATCTTGTTTTCCTCTGACATGATGTGAGCCAACTAGAGGTTGTGTTTCCTCTGAAAGCTAGATAGTGAAGAGGAGCTCATTCCAACAGCTTTCTTTGAGAGTATATGCTAGGAAGATTAAATAGACTCCCTTCATTGGGCCACCTACTAGCACCCATCTTTGGGATTCAGATCATTTTCCAGCTTTGCAAACACAGGGGCTTCTCGGCAAACTGCTTGTTAGGTCCCCCTTTAGGGAAACCCACCCTGAAGGTGGAGAGAAGAGATGGATAGGTGTGACCAGTTCCTTTCTAGCCAGGTTCACAGGTGTCTCTACCTCTGAGATATGTCTTAATTAATACAATAAGCCATTTAGTGCTTTGCAGTTTAAAAAGTTGCTTTCGGCCAGGCGCGGTGGCTCACGCCTATAATCCCAGCACTTTGGGAGGCCAAGGCGGGCGGATCAAGAGGTTAAAAGATCGAGACCATCCTGGCCAACATGGTGAAACCTCGTCTTACTAAAAATACAAAAAAATTAGCTGAGCATGGTGGCACGCACCTGTAGTCCCAGCTACTCTGGAGGCTGAGGCAAGAGAATTGCTTGAACCTGGGAGGCGGAGTTTGCAGTGAGCAGAGGTCGCGCCACTGCACTCCAGCCTGGCGCCTGGTGACAGAGTGTGACCCTGTCTTAAAAAAAAAAAAAAAAAAAAAAGTTGCTTTCATATATGTGTATATATATATCTAAGCCTCATAACAAGCCTGCCAGCCATTATTAGCCATTTTTTCATCTTTACCATGCTAATGAGCACAGTGGGCAAGGCCACACAGTCAGCAAGTAGTGGAGCTGGAACCAAAACCTAAGCCTTTTCCTGACCTACCAATGTCTGCCTTTGAATTGCACCTTATTGCATTTTCCAAGCTTATCTGTGAGATGGACATTATACCCATCTTACTACATCAAACACTGAGGCTCAAAGAGAGGTGAATGGTTTACCAGAGACCATATAGCTGCATGTGAGTAGAGGAGGGATTTGAGTCCTGCCAGGATCACTGCATGGACATTTCTTACATTGGGATTCTCAGATGCATTCTCTGGAATCCTTGAGTTCATGATGCAAATGCTTTAATTTCTATGATAATCAGTAGCAAGTGAATATAAGCTTATTCCAATCATTTAAGTTGATGGTTCTCAAAATGTGGTCACCTGACCAGCAGCATCAGCATCACCTGGGAGCCTGAGAGAAACACCAGTTGCAGGCTCCTAAACCCCCACAACTACACAATCAGAAATTCTTGGGCTGGGGCCCAGCCCTCTGGGTTTTAACACATTCTCCATGGATTCTGAGGCACACTTGGAAATGGGTCTAGTGTGCCTTGAGAAATGGAGCTAGATCATTCATTCTCAACTTGGCTGTCCATCAGAATTACCCAGGGAGTGTTTTAAAAGATTCCAGTTTAATTGGTCTGGAGTATGGCTGAGCATGGGCATTTGGAAAGTCTCTCCACTGTACTGCTAGGTCTGAGAGCCACTCATCTAGAGGACACCGTGCCCCAAAGTGTCCCCTTACACATCCACGTCCTGTTTGTGTTATAGTCATGCTGGCACCAGATAAGCTGCTGCAGACTCATGAGGAAAGAGCCAAGATAGGCTCTTTGAAGCTTCCTTCCCCAGGCATGCCATGTGAACAGAAGTTCCAGGAGACAGAAGAGAGAGGTGACAAGAAATTGCCCCGGTCACACTGCCACATTGACTGACAGGCCATGAAAAACACATAGAGACTGGCTCTGTGGCTGATGGCATCATGCCCAGGTCACAGGTGCAAATTTGGTGCAGCAAAGCAGCATTACATATTTTGCATTAAATTGATGTTAATTTGCCTTTGCTGATTTTATGTTATATCTGGAATATTTTTATTTTTATATCTGGAATGATGCTTTTGTTTCCCATCATAGATAAACTATAAGCAAAGGAAGTTTATTCCTACCTTTGGTTTGTAATAATTTCAGTAGCATTCAAATACAATCACTAAGTCAATACTGGGGTCTGCAAGAATCTGTTTCTTTTAAGGGTCCTAAGCTATTCCAAGGTTGGGGAATTACAGCATAATGCCTTCTGAGCAAGTTGGTTTTGTGTGCCCAGACTCGAGTCCACAGAGCACCTCTTGGTATGTGAGAGTTTAAGGGCTCCCTGTTGCGGGGGGGGTGCTGGCAGGCCTGAGGAAGCTCGCCCCTCTTAAGGGTACCTGCAGACTCGGGCTGTTCTCCATCCCCTAGACAGAAGTAGAAGTTATCTTTGAAGATTTCCAGGCAGTAATTAACTCTAGTTTCCGGGGAAGGAGATTTGGTCAGTTTCTATGCAGTGCAAATTGGCCTCCCCTATCTATCTTAGAGAGAGCTTTGTGTTCGACTCTGTTATCGGGCTCTTTCCTGGAAGCATTGTTTCCCATTTCAATATAATTGCCTCAAAATAATGTGAAGAGATCAATTGCCACTTGTCAGCTGTAATTTTCTGCCACTGACAAAAAAGAATGTGCGGAGGAAAGTAAACTATGGGCTGGCTTATTAGCCAAGATAGAGGGAGGTAGGAGGTAGGACGCCTGCCACTGCCTCAGAGGGCGGGTCTACCTGGGCAGGGGTGCCTGGTTCCTGCTGCTCTCCGTGCCTTGAAGCCCTTCTTTCACCTTCTCTTGCTAGCCAAATTCCACCCATCTTGCCAGGGCAAACTCTAGTTCCAAACCCAAATGAGAAGACTTCCTGGTCACTCCAGCCCAGAGAGACTGTTCCTTCCTCTCAGTTCATTGGTTTTATCAAATCCTTAATGCATTTATTCAACAAATATTGATTGAGCACCCAAGTAAATGTAGGAAAGCTTTGGGCTGCAAGGAATCCAAAACCTCACTTGCGGGGTTTAAACAAATAGGTGTTTACTTTTGTCCTATAGCAAGAAGGTAACTTCTGGCTGGGTTAGAGTCAACATCTCAGGAGCCCTCTTGAACTTGCCAACATACTTGTTACTCCTGGTTATCAGGGAGCCACCGGACTTCAGGCATTCCATGAAGGTTCCTTTGATTAGAAAAACCATTCTTCCCCAGAGACTGGGGCAGGATTTTTTTTTTAAACAGTATAATTGAGATATAATTGACATACGACAAACTGCACATGTTTAAAATATACAGTTTGATCAGTTTTGATGCACCTATGCACACATGAAGCCATCACCACAATCAAGATGGTGAGTGAATTCTTTACCTCCACAAAATCTTTTCCAGAATCCCACCCCTACCCTGCAGATTTTTAAAAAATTTTTAATTATATTTCATTGACTAACACTTGATCCTGTGGCCACCTATGGCTGCAAGGGCAACTGGGAAAGTCAGGACTTTGATTTCTAGCACACAAGGGAAAAGGGGACGAAGAGTGAATTTGAGCAGCTATCGAATAGTGTCTCCCAGCCTGCAGCTCCAGTACTAGGGCGAGAAGTGTGAGCAGAGAGCCTGGCTTCTCTCATCATACACTTAGCCATCAGTACTCTCAGCCACTTAGCTGGCATGACCTGGTTACATCTGGGTCCTGATGCTGTCAGTAAATGGATAGGCTGCCTTCCTCCCTCCCTGAACTTAAAAGAACTGACTCCCTCCCCTGCCCCAGCTGCCCAGAAACTAAGATGAAGGAAGGGAACGAAATCGTTACATTTATTGTGCATCTGCTGTTTGCCGGGTGTCTCCTGTGTGTCTAGGCCTTACATAGATGCTGAGTGGTATGTGAATTGCGTATTCCCTCAGCCTTTTTCCACATGTGGGAACTGAGACCCAGAGAGGAGAAGTGGCCTGCCTGAAACAACACAGCTTGTAAGTCAGCAAGCCAGGACGCAAGGCCAGCCTGCGACTATCCCCTGTGCTTTCTTTTAAAAGAGAGCACAGCACCAGGCTTGGAATAATGTATGAAAAATGGATTCAAGCTCTGACTCCAGCAGGCTCAGAGCAGTGCAGCCAGAGATGCACAAATAGTAGACCAGAATCCTCTCCTGCTGGTGTCTGGATCCTTGTTCATTCCACCATGCCCAGGACGAGTCACCCTTGGGAATGTGATGCAGGAGGAATGGAAGGGAAGGGGCAGGAAGCAGAAAATCCTGGGGAGAGATGACTCTACCATTCAGTATAATTTGGAGGTATGAACTGGCTGCAGGACTTTGAGGGCCCTTCAGCACTCTGACGCCACAGAGCACCCCTCACTCTCTAACACAGGAATCCTTCAGAGGCTCCTGGAGGCCGTTCGTGCCGAGCTCATTCTTGACACTGCTTCTGCACAGCAGTGCAGGGAGTTGGAATCAGAGTGGATTCCCTGAGTTGGAATCCTGACCAGCTGTGCGACCTTGGGCAAGCCATACAACCTCTCTGTGCCTACTTTGTCTATCCATGAAATGGAGAAGAAGTCCCGTTGCCTCGCTAGTCTGCTGTCCCATGGGAGGTAACGCATTCCTGGCATGTCTCTGCATTCTCAGTACAGGTGAACCATTGCAGTGAACAGTGGTGAGTGATAACTCCCCCGGTGAATTGGGGAGCAGTTCATTCATTGCTGGCTCTCACTGGGGGTTAAGATACCACTGGTCTCCACAGGTGGCCAGGTCCACATATCCAGGCACTCTCAGGTGACCCTCCTGGGGCTCTTACTACTCTGCTGCCACAAAACCTTATGACCAATACCTGCCCAGGGAGTCCCATCCCATCTGGGTTTTCTGGTCACGACCAACCAGCACTCTACTACCCACTTGCTTTAGCCTAAGGACAGTGGCTTAGGTCCTGAGGCCTTTGGGCACAAAAATCAGAAGAGTGCAGACAGCCCCTGAGCTTCGGGACTGGTGTATATTCCAGCAATTGTGCCTGCTCCTCCACTGGGGTCTTCTTAGAAAGTCTAGGATTCTCAAAGAAGGCAAGCCCGTAATAAAAGAAGGCAGGTGAAATTTCAAACTCTGAACGGCCTGTGGAAGCAAGAAATTGCCCATGATGGGAATAGTCGAGATAACAGCAAATGGGGGAAAACTTCCAGATTAGCAAATCCTGGACTTTGCACAAATTAAAACGCAAATGTTGACTCCTTGAAACAGACCAGGTGTTGAGAAAGAGAGAAAGAGAGAGGAGATCCAAGGTCAAAACCAGTTTGAACAGATTCCCTGCTTTCTCAGGGTCTTTACTATGCTAACATGCCTGTGACTCTTCAATACTGTGGAGCTAGAGGGTGGGAAGGGGTGTGTCAGGTGCAGCAACCCCCCTTTAGGGGGCCATCTCTCTGCACTCGATTTTGGGGGACACTGATCACTCATGAGCCTCCAGTCATCAGCCGGCTGGTTGCTGAGCAAGACTAATGAAGGCATGTTCATTCTCTGCCTTCGTTTTTCCCTCTGGATAATGGGGGTGGTCTTCATGTGGCCAAATTGAGCCCAGGAGCCTGGAGCAGAGCCCTTAATGAGGGCTGCTTAGTGATGAAAAGCCCCCTTAAGCTCTAGTCACCATTATTGCATGATAGAATAAATGTGGCCAGCCTAGGAGACGTGTACGAATAAATCTGAATAGCAAGACACAAATGCCGCCCTTAACTCGGACGAGCAAATAGAGTTTAATAAAGAGGTAAACTGAGACCCCTTTTATATATTGCTGTGTAAATGTATTTAAAAGGGTATTGGTTTCTGCAGCTGCAGAGGCCAGTTCCTCCGTAGACTGGTGCTTTAATGCCTGCCACTGTTATTAGAGCTGTAATGAATGAGCTGCTGTGAGTGCGCTCTTCAGAAGGACTGCAGAGGTACAAGATTAATGAGATGAGAGCATTGAAAGGTACAGACGGCCGCTGTTTCCCAGCCGCCGAGCGATGTCTGCAGTAGCACCTCTGGCTTTGTTTGCTCCACGGTGGCTGGGAGGCTGCCGCATGGAAACGTCCGGGGAATCCGGCACGGGCTGGGAAGGCGTACACCTCCCTCCAGCTTTCATCCCTGAGCCCTCTCCCTTCTCCCTGTTGGAGGGGGCCCCTTTGCCTGCCCCTGCCAGCCCAGGCCAAGCTTTCCCTGCAGCTGTCTTCCCACTCTGGCTTGGATTTGGTCCTGGAGCCCCCTCCTCCTGTTGGAGTTTCATTCTAACCCCATCACCACCCCACACAGCCCTCTTTGGGGATGCTTGTGGAATCCTCTCATTGGATCCCGAAACCCAGCAGCCACTTCCAGGGTGAGGAATCAACCGTGCTATAGGACAGCTTCTAGGCAAAAGGTGTGGTACTTTTCTTTGCTAAATCCCCTTGGGTCCGTAGCGCAGGGTGACTGCCTAGTAAAGCAAAACGAATCCTGGGGGATGATAAAGGGTCAATTGGTGAGTTGGATTTCCCTGAGTCAAGAATTTATAAATTATTTACAGAAAGATTATTTGTAGGCTGGAACAAATCAACTGTGCTGTTTCACAACTACCTTGGAGGTAGGTATTAACCCCATTTTATAGATACGGATACAGAGGCTCAACGGCTAAAACAATATGCCCCAGGTCATGTGCTCAGGATGTGCCGGATGAGAGATCCGCCTGTGAAAATCCACTCTTCAGTCGGACTGAACTCTCTCCTTGGATGTCAAATGTGGTGATGCTCTCTTGGCAGACAAGCAGGGCCTTTGTGCGTATGGCTCATACTTCAAACATGGCCCAGGTTGGTTGCAAAGAGCTGGGTGCTTGCTAAGAAACGGAGATCACCACCCACTAGGGAGAGAGGGTAAAAATAGTGCAGGTGCAGGTGGTGGGGTGTAGCAGAAAGCGCACAGGAAGGTAGAGGCTGTGTGACCCGAGTGAGTCACTTTACTTCTCTGAGCCTCCGTTTGCTCATCTATCAAATAGGGATAAAACCAGTACTTATTTTTACCTCTAGAAGGCCTTGCAGACCCCCCTAAATCGAGGGGTCACAGAGGCATAAGTGGAAGCAGAGGCAGGTTGGAGTCCACATCCAGCCCTCCCAGCCCCACATGAGGGTAAATTAGCACATCTTCTAACTTCACTGCATTTTTGTGAGCAGCAAATCAGATAACGCATGTAAAATACTTTCAGGGCACATGAGAAGTTCAATATGCTCAATAAAAAAGAAATCTGCGTTTGTTATCTGGGTCACCATGCGGCAAGAACCCTCAACACATGTTTGGAGTGCAAAGAAAAAAAAGGTTCAGCAGCTTTTGCCAGCCTAAGATGGACTTGGGAATAGGCTGCTTTGGAGATGGGCTGGGAAGTGGAACCGTTTCTAAGTGCCTGGTTTCTGTCGGGTTCAGCAGATACAGCAGCCACCGAGACAGCCCCAACACGTGCCTTCCTGAAGCTCACTCTCTAGTAACATGCACAGTGGGTGTGGCTCAGGGTCAAGGTCAGGCAGTGGCAAGGGCTCCAGAGGAGGGGGATGTGGAGGGCCGGGAACCAGGAGCAGGGTGCCACTTTAAATCATGTGGGCAAGCACGACCTCACGGAGGTGACATTTCAGAGATGACCTAGCAAGGTGGGAAGCGAGGCATGTGGACAGGGGTGGAGAACTTTCCAGGCATTAGGAAGAGCAAGTGCAACGGCCCTGCTCCGGAGAGGTGCCTGGAGCACCCGAGGGCAGCCAGTGTGGCTGGAGCAAGCAGACAAACAGGGACACTACCAGAGGCAACTCAGAGCAGCCAGGAAGCCAAAGCCTCTAGGCCTTGCAGGGCCCCATCCTGCAGGTACACGGACCTCTCTCTCCTGCAATGGGAGCTAATGGAGAGGGCAGAACCGTCTCAGATCCACTGGTGGGTAGGCCAAGGTGTGGAACCAGGGCAAGTTCAGGAATACAGTGACCAGTGTTGTTGGATCAGCACAGAGGGCACAGCAGAGAACTAGTAGAAATTGATGCTAGGCAGTCAGCCTGGCCACAGAGAAGAGGCCTTAATAGCAGACAGAAATTCCTGCTGAATCCTGGAGGCCACATATTGTCTCAAATACTTCTGCCCATGGAAGGTTTGGGTGTTGTCAGAGGAAGGAAGAGCAGTTTGGGGTTAACATAGACTGTGGAGAGAGACAGGAGGATCTGGACTGGAGTGAGGAAGTGCCTGGGTTGTGGAATTGTGCCAGTTTGGTTGTCAGAGCCCAGAGACGGAGGACAGGGAGAGGACGATCCAGGGGTCACAGAGGCAGAAGTGGAAGCTGACTCAGCTGATGCCCAAGCTGGAGCCCATCCCCAGCCCTCTCAGCTCCACGTTAGGGCTCATTAGCACATCTTCTAACTTACCAAGAAATTCAATTTCCTACAAAGTAACCAGCCAAGTCCCAAGAGAGCCAGAAGCCCTATTCATCACAGCCGGGGTTTCCAAGGACCTCACTGTCCGTCCTGTGGATTTCATCCTGTGAAGAAGCTGACCCACCATGGGAAGAGAGACTAATTGTTATCTCCACAGGTCAGAGTATTTTTTCCACTAGATCTGCAGTTTCTGGGTAAACAGACATCAAATCAGCATTCGGCATGAGCCGAAGGAAAGTTTGCACACTCGCCATGTGGCTTAAATTAAGTGAGTGGTGCAGTCTTTAAACCATGTGTACTGAAAAATAAACATTTAAGATGTCAGGGTTGAAGATATTCTTTGGTGGCCTTTTAAGGGAGGAGATGTCAATTTCTTTTTTTTTAATTCCAAATAAAAATGTCACAGACAATATTTCTGATATCACAAGTGTGAGTCCATGCAAGCAATAGTGTGTGAATACGTACAAGGATGTGTGGGTGTGACAGAATGGAAAGGTATGCACTTATGCATGCACAATGGGTAAAATATGTGAGTTTCTGTCTATGCGTGCATATGACAGTGAGTTAGTGGGTTATATGAGTGCATGTGCGTGTGTACATGTATGAATGTGAATGTGAGCGTTTGGGTGTGTGCTTGTGTTCGTGTATTGTGTGTGCACGTGCACATGGGTTGTGTATGAGTGGGTGTAAGTGTGGGAATGCACGTGTGGGTATATTGTGTGTGTGAAGGTGTGTACACACGTGCACATGTGTACTGTGTGGATGTGCTATGAGGGTGTGTGTATGAGGCCAGGGGCTGCACGCCGGCGTCCCTGAGAGTGTGTGCATGCCCATGTGTGGATGTGTGCTACTCAGGACAGCATGCACACACGGCTGCTCTGTCTCCTAGCAGCCTGCCTGTCAGCTCCTCCCCGCATTCTTCCACGACTGGCCCCAAGGCTGCGGCCAAGAAAGCAATCAGGCCTCCCATTTGTATCTTGCCTGTCATCCACCCAGGCGGCGGGCAGGCAGGGGCGAGGGGAAGGTGCCAGCCCTGCCCTGCTCCTCAGATGCCCAGGCCTCCCCTACAGTGGAGAAGGACTCTGCCCGACTGGGGGGGCCGGCCCCACACTTCCACTGCACTCCCAATTACTGGCACCTTCTGAGCGGCTTATGGAAAAGGCATTGGTTGCCATGAGGAAGATATTCCACTGGAGCATTCCCATTCCCCACAAAAAGAACCTTCCGCATATTATACACATTTCTCAATGTAATTATCCCCAGCCCACACACACAGCTTGGAGGATTAAAACATAAAATACAGTCTGCTCCCCACACATGAGACCGACACTACAACTGGCATCATAATAAATAAATGAAGTGGCCTCTCCTCCTCCTTTCCCTCTCCTCTCCTTCCTCCTCCTCCCCCTCTTCCCTCCTCCTCTCCTCCTCCTCCTCCCTGATTCCCCCTCCTCCCCTCTCCCCTCCACCTCTGCCTGGCGCTGGGCTTGTTTTGCTTCTTGCCTTCTGGATCCCATCCATCCCCTCCCACCCCTCCCTGCACAGACCACGGCGGGCAGCATCACCGCAAGGGACGTCACCCCACGCTGCTGCTGCCACCATGGAATGAGGGCTTTGTTCAACAAGCCACCCAGGGCTCCATTTGCCGCCTCTGCCGCAGAGGGTTCACTGCACTAAATGCTAGCAGAAGGGTGGGGGTGAGGGCGGGAGGAGGGAGGAAGGAAGATTTTATAAGCAAATGGCTTCGTGGATCATTGAAGGGACATTAGGAAGCATCCCGGAGCACCTAAAACCAAACGCCTCGGTGCAAATGGATGGAAGGGCATCAGCTGTGGAAACTGGGGCTGTTGGAAGCAGTGTGGGTTGCTAGGGAACAGCCCTGAGAACGTTTTGTCTTCAGGCTGCAGATCCTGGATCCTCCTGGGATTTCCAGTTCTAGAGCCACAGCCAGCTAGTGGTGCCAGCGTCGGCAGGCGATGGGACTAGGAAAGCTGTGCAGCCCTAGGCGGGTGTGGGCCAGACAGAGGGGCCTCAGGCTGGCTCAGAGATCCAGTGTGCACTAGGGGGTAGGTTTGGGGAGCAGCCCACGCTGGTGATTTTCTTTAAGCAAAAATGCTGGTGCCCAACTTGGTACAGAAAGCCTGGGTGACAGGGGTTTCAACTTGCTGATAACAGTGCTCCAATGTGGAGCTCAGATCTGGTTAGTTCTAAGCTCAGCAACCCTTCCCTGTGCACACTGTCCCCTTACGTTCCTTTCTCTGGGCTTTCTCGCCACCAGCCCAGCCCCAGGGCCATTCTCTTAAGAGCTCATGTCAGCCGGACCAACTTGACCTCAGCTCTCTGGGGAGCAGGGGATGTGGATTTCCCCTTGGAGTCCAGCATAGCATCTTTTTTTTTTTTTTTGAGATGGTGTCTTGCTCTTGTCACCCAGCCTGGAGTGCAGTGGTGCTGTTTCTGCTCACTGCAACCTCCGCCTCCTGGGTTCAAGTGATTCTCCTGCCTCAGCCTCCCGAATAGCTGGGACTGCAGACACTGGCCACCACGACCAGCTAATTTCTGTATTTTTAGTAGAGACGGGGTTTCACCATGTTGGCCAGGTTGGTCTCAAACTCCTGACCTCAGGTGATCCTCCCGCCTCCCCCTCCCAAGGTGATGGGATTACAGGCGTGAGTCATTGCTCCCGGCTATGGCACCTTTAATGGTACTTATACTCTAGTTAAATAATAAGTGATGTGCAGTGTTTCATGTCTGTACAGATTAGGCTGTGGGGAGAGGGACAAGGGCTGGTTCTGTTCTCTTCATTTCACTAGCTATGGATGGTTCTGGGTTTTGGCTCAAAGTCCAGTTTTTGTTAAGGTGCTGATGAAACACTTGCCAATGGAGTGGGTCAGTGCTGAATAGGAAGAATAGCTGGCCAACTTGAGTTATTACATCTCTGCCACTCAAGGTGATGTCAGGCAAGCTGTTGACTCCAACTGATCCTCTGTTTTTCTATCTGTAAAATGGGCTTATAAAGATTAGCTAAAATAGCATGCAGAAAGTACAGAGCACAATAAATATTCCCATTCCATGCAGCCTGGGCCCCAGGGCTGTTCAGGAACCCCATGACTGGTACTGATATGTTCCATGCACAACTTCCCTGCTTCCCTACCTTCTGCCCTCAAGCCTTCAGGCTCAGGAAGCTGCCGGACTTTCCATTCTGAACTTGAGCCAGACCTTAACCTGCTGGTAAAGCACTGGCTGAGGGTTTAGACTTTCAAGGAATTTGAGGCTGTTTTCTCTGCCTTATTGCAACCCGGTGGCTGGCTGCTGAGACCAGACGGTTGGGCCACCCAGGGGATACCTTGCCCAACAGTGCTGGCCTGAGACTTTGCTCTGCACGCTTGCTCTTGGGGCAGTGGCACCAAAGCTATGCTGGATACAATTTCCCCTCCAGCACTGCCCGGAAGAGCAGAATGCAGGGTCATTTTGTCATCCCCTTCTTGCAATCGCTGCAGTCTTTTTGTATGAAAGGAAGGGACGTAGGAAGACAAATTATCAGTTAAGTATCTACTGTGCTCCTGGCTCAGGGCCTGGCACATAGAGCTGCCCCAAAATATTGATTTAATAAAACAGTAGACACCTTTAGGCCGTAATTTCATCTAAGACTCTTGGTAAACCAAAGAGGTGAATTAGCAGCCCCACTTCGCAGATGGGAAAACAGATTCAGGGATGTGAGGTGTGTTGCCCACAGTGTACAGTCAGCTCCTAGGGCTGAGGTCTAAGCCATGGTGATCCTTGAATTCCTATCATTCCTATGGATGTCTTCATCACACTGGGCTGTTTCCCTGGCACCAAGGCGATGCAGGAGTCAGGAAATGTAGTTTGGGGATCTACCAAATGGCCCAGCCTGAGGGCCTGATCAGGACTGAGATTGCCAGGATTGGAGCTTTCTCCAGCCTTGTCTGATATTGTCAGCAAATCCAGGAAGGACAGGCAGGGCAGAGTGGGTAAATGGAAGATGGAGTGGGAAGTAAGAGGTAGGGAGGAAAGGTACAGCCTGAGGTCAAAAGCCAGCCCAGCTGGACAAGAGCATAGAGTGCCAATCTATGAGGAGCCCTAAGTCATCCCTGGAAATGCAATAAGACAGGAGAATTACTGGTCCCTGGACTTCACCCTGGGACTAGTGCCTGTGGTTTGAGAAGATAACTTTGAGCATCTGTAAGCAGTGGGGGGTTGGAGCAGAGAGAGCCCCCAGGGTAGGCCTGGGTAGTCACATACCCTCACTCCCCTGCTTTCTAAGGAGGGCCGGCACAGCGCTGGCAGCAGAACTTATGACTACTAAGGGGAGCGTACAAGTCTGGACCAGAGCTGAAAACTTGAGGCAAGAGAGTTCCAAAACTAAGACAACCTGTCTTCCTCACCCAGTGTTCTCTGCCCTGCAGAGCTCTGCCTTGCCTCCAAATTCCCAATATTTGAAAAGCAATGTGAAATTACACTACATATGGCCTGCCTGGAGCTCCCAATTGGCTCAGGGAGGTGTTTGGGGAATCAGGCTTCTATAAGATCAGTCACCTCCAGACTCCCTCCCTCGAATATTCAACCTCTGCCTATGAGAGACTCATGGTTCCAGTAAATAGATGTCACGAAGGTCTGTGGCCAACCCAAAACATCTGGGGTGGCAACACACAAGGGAACTGAAGGGTGGACTTCAAACCAGGGTGAGATGGGCGACAGCCAAGCCAGGTTTGTAAAGTTTATACAACCAGCTCTCCCAGAAAAACAAAGTCTTGATTCGCAGCATTTGCTAATTTCTGTGGTGTAAACACTTTTACTGTTGGGCTTGATGTTGCTGACTATGGAGTTGAAAGAAGTGCTCTTGCAAATCTATACTAGCCAGCCCCATCACACACCTGCAACAGGGTCAGGTCCTATTTCCACTACCTGGAAGGAAACCAGAGAGAAAGAGGGAGACACACACACCGCGAGAGAAACAGACAAATACACTCTGATGGGAGGATGTACATCTGAAAATGAGTTGTTAAAACAGTAAAAAACAAACAAACAAACAAACAAAACTCACAATTTTTAAAACAAACATCATTAGGCGTTAGAGAGGGTGATAAAGCATTGCAGCATTCAACTTCTCCAATTTCAAGCTTTATTTGCTTAAGGAAGCTTGGAGAAGAAAGACTGTGCAAGGTGCATGTGCATATTTGTGTCTGTGCATGCTTGCACACATACGTGTGGGGGGCTGTGTTCTGCAGAAAAACTTCGTATTTGACTTTTACAGAGAGGGCTTGCTTTTGTTGATCTGCATGACGGCTCCCTGTTCAGGGGTGAGAGGCTATCAGAATGGGTCCATGCAGCAAGCTCTCTACTAAGCAGCTTGAATCTTATGCTACCTTTTTGCACAGGCAATTTATACAAGTGTCTTCTGCACGGCCACATGAAGAGGGCTGCAGAGTCCATGGGCATGTCCACTTCAAGGAGCAGAGGTCAGCTCCCCCATCTTACCCAGACTTCTCCCCTGCCCTGCTGGGTCACCACTTGGGAACTTTGAATCAGGAAGAGAGTCCCAAGCCCTTACTGCCACACTGGGGACCAGCTCAGAATTTTCTAGTGACCTGTAGCAAGACCCTCTGATGCATCCTCCTCAGTGGAGGGGATAGGCGATTTTTCAAGGCCTAGCTGCAAGATTCTACCTCCTCAACTCTCAGAGCTCTTATCTGTACCACGCTCTTTCTCCTTGTCAGAGACAGGGCCTATAACTGAGTCTTCTCCATGTTCATCACACTCACCAATAAAGAATGAACAAAGTGTCAGCAGGGAGATCAGCTGATTCAAACATCCCATGTGCAGATGAGGAAATTGAGGGCCATGGCTACTCCCTTCCTCATACCCTATTTCTGATGCTACAGTTTCCCCAGGTGTTCTAACTCCTTCTGAGTCCTGGGTGCTTGTCTACCTGGAATGCCCTTCTTCCACTTGTCTATCTGGCAGGTTCCTATATACCCATCAAAACCAATCCCAACCATCCCCTCCTCTGTGAATCCTTCACTGATCTATTCCTCTCCCTGACCTCCTGCCAGTAGAGAGATTCCTCATCCTCTGGGCCCCAAGACATTTAACACCCACCTTTGCAGATGACCCTGTGACATGAACTGCAGTACTGCATCTCTGTCCACACTGAGGGATCCCTCTGGGAAGACTGTGCCTGAGCCTGAAAAGAATGGTCCTGGAGCCCTGGGATGGGGGAAGAGGGGAGAAGGAGGCTGGAATTCCGATTCCTGGATTTTCTGTGCTACCTGGAGAAGTTGTTCCTCTCTCCACCGGTCTTCCCTAAGCACCTCACTCTGCAATACCACACACATACCTGGGAGGGCTCGAGGAGGGAGGAAGGTGATCTAGCTTAACTTGGAATCTCCTGGGTAGGGCCTTCTAGTTGGGACCTAGAATTGGAATCTTTCTGATTTTACCCTTCACCGTCACAATCTTTTCAGTTTAATTCTTTAAGAAAATAAAGGTTAGAATATGAGTTTATGAAAAAAATTGGAAATGTGGATCTCATAAAAAAAATTAAACTTCTCCTTATCAAGAGACACTATGAAAAACCTGAAAAGACAAGCTGCAGAGCAGGAGAAAGCATTCACAATAGGCATATCTGACAAAGGTCTTCTATCCAAGAGTTGATTTGACTCTTCCAAATCAACAAGAAGTGATGGCCCACAGGAAAAAAAAAATGGGCAAAGGATTAGAATAAACACTTCGGAAAACAGTATATCTAAATGACCAATAAATATAAGGGACTCACTTTCAATAGCCATTAGAGAAATGTGAATTAAGTCCACAATAAGATACGCCTTGTTAGAATGACTAAAATTCAAATGGATGACAATACCAAGTGTTGTGGAGGATGTGGAGCAACCAGAATGCTTATATACCTCTGGTGGAAGTATAAAGTGTCCAAGCAACTCGGCAAATCGTCAGTATCTACTAAAGTGGAACCCATGCATACCATATGAATCAACACAGCATAAATGTATACCTTGTTCACCAAAAATGTGAAAGAATGTTCGCAGCTCCATCATTCATAATAGCTAAAAAGAGAAAAAAACCAAAATGCATGCCAATGGGAGAACAGATACAGAAAAAAAATGGAATTCTGTATAGCAATGGAAATCGACAAACCACTTCTCTGCACAGCAACACAGGTGAATCTCAGAACTGTAATGTTGAGCCAATAAATGAGATACAAGCTGGGCACATAATCCTAGCACTTTGGGAGGCCAAGGCAGGAGGAGGATCACTTGAGGTCAGGAGTTTGAAAACAGCCTGGCCAACATGGTGAAACCCATCTCTACTAAAAATACAAACACTGGCTGGGCATGGTGGTGCACACCTGTGATCCCAGCTACTGGGGAAGCTGAGGCAGAAGAATCGCTTGAACCTGGGAGGTAGAGGCTGCAGTGAGCCAAGATCATGCCATTGTACTCCAGCCTGGGTGACAGAGAGAGATTCTGTCTCAAAACAAACAAACAAACAAAAAAAAAAAAAAAGAAAAGAAAGAAAGAAGGAAAATAAAGAAAGAAATGAGATACAAAGAATACATCCAATATGATTTCATTCAAATAAAGTCCAAAAACAAGCAAAACTGAAAAAGCTCAAAGAAGGAAGACATCCTTAAGAAAATAATAGCTGGGATGAAATAGCCTCTCTCTCTGTATGTGTGTATGTGTGTGTGTACACACACATATAGATATATGTATATATACACATATATATATATGCACACATATATATACACACAATATATATGGTTTGGAGAAAATTATATATATATGGTTTGGGAAATTTATATATATACATATGCACACACAGAATACATACATATATATATATATATTCTGAACTAAATATACTCTTTAGAAAAAAGTATATATAAATTATACATGTATAATTATATCCTTCAGTAACTGCAGGGGATTGATTCCAGGACTCTCTTTTACCCTCACATATACCAAAATCTGGGTATACTCAGTCCTGCAGTCTGCCCTACAAAACTTCCAGGTTCAAAAAGTCAGCTCCTCACATATTCAGGTTTCACATCTGAAAGTACTGTATTTTTTTTTTTAATCTGTGTTTGGTTATAAAAGTGAACCCGTGCAGGTCAAATCCATGTTGTTCAAGCGTTAACTGTATATATATATATATGTATACGTACATGTATACAATTTTCTGAGCTATTTGAGACTTTGAGACCTCCTGACCCTTTACGTCTAAATATTTCAGTATATATCTAAATATTTTAATGTATATTTTCTAAGACTAGTGACTGTGTCTTATGGAACCACAATTCAGTGATCAAAATCAGAAAATGTAACATGAATATAATAATATGATCTAACCCACAACCCACATTCTAATTTCCTCAATTACCCCAATAGTGTTGGTGACACCCATTTTTTTCCCAGTTGTAGATCCAGCCCAAATTCAGTCCAGGTTCATGCATTGCACTCCATTGCCATGCCTTTTAATCTCCTTTGATCTGGAACAGTTCCTCAGTCTTCCTTTTTCTTCCTTGACCTTGACATTTTGGAGGCCAGGTCAGCTGCTCTGTAGACTGTCCCTCAGTTGGGTTCCTCTGACTTTCTCAAGCTGGGGCTCCAGCTCCACGTCTGTAGCGGGAGGGAATCCCACTGCAGCTCTGCTTCGTTCTTCTGAGTTAACCCATTGCGGCACACGCCATGCAGGTCTGTCCTGATGTTGGTCTTTTTGCTTTGACCCCTCGGTTAGGTGTTGTCTGCTTGGTCTCTCCACTCTGAAATCACCATTTCTCCCTTTGTGCTGAGTAAGTTATTGGTGAGGACGTGTCCTCCTGAACACCTGCTATGTGCCTGGCTCTGTGTGGGGAACAGAGGTCAGTGGTTTGCCAGGCAGGCATGCCCACGTCTCTCCCAGGCTTAGCCCACAAAGGGAACCCATAGAGAACAGTGATCACAGAACTAACTTGGTGCCAGGAACTGTACTCAGTAAGCCCAGTGCATGAGCTCATTTAAACCTGACCAGAACCCTGATAGGAGAAAACTGAGTATGTTACTCACCTACAGTCAGGTGTTTCAGAAATAGCAATAATAATAACAGTAATAATAATGGCTAATATCCCTTAGCCCTTATTTCCTATTGCCAGGCTCTGTTTTCAGTGCTTTACATGAACCTCTATTTTATAGAAATTATATCTACCTCTACTTCCCCGAGGAGAAACCTGAGGCACCGAGGTCAGCCATTTGCCATGCCACACAGCTGTTAATCAGGACTTGCATCCAGGCAGTCTGTCCCCAAGGCCAGCTTCTTAGCCACTGCTCCATATAATCTTTCTAAGGTGATGCCAATGGGTGTGGGGGGGTACACTCACCTGAGTTAGTGTTTCTGGCCTAGTTTTTTTCTTCATTTCAAGAGCATGTTCCTTGGACCCATTCAAGTCTGTTGTGGCACACTGAGAAGGGCTAGTGCCTGGACCAGAGGAAAATGCATAGGAGAGGTACACAGGGGACAGGTAGAAGGTGGCATCAGTGGGAACCAGTGGGGATACCCCAGGAGGGAGCAGCAAGGCTTCCCCCACCACCTGCAGCCCTTCCCCATAGCTCGCTTTCCCTGCACTGGACTCTAGGACCTCATCCCTGACCAGTGCAGGGAAACAGAGCCTTGAGTCTAGAAAGAACTCCTTGCCCTTCATTTGGGACTCTTCCAATGAGCTCTTGGGTTCTGCTGAAAGCCCCTGGGTAACGGTGCCAATTCTGCGATGTTCACTACTGGCCTATTTGCACCACCCACGCCTGCAGCCATCAACACCACCACCCTAATTTCTCCTGGTCACTGGCCTTTTAGTATCATTAGGCTGAACAGAGGGAAGGCTGTGTTTACTGCTTGGCATGAAGAGAGAACATGCCGATCTCTGTTGCCAGGCTACAAATGACTCTTCCCCCCCGACCCAGAAGAGAGAAATAATCATTAAAAAAAAATACTCTGTTGCTTGGCAAGCATCTGGGTGGCTTAGCTGTGAATATTCTGAGGCCAGGAGGGACCCTGCCTTTCACAGAGCCCGCTGCTTCTCTGGGTTCCCTTGGCTTTGGACCTGGGGTTCATCCATCTTATGAAGAAAAAGAAGGTGCTGACCTGTGATCAATGCAGAAAGCACCATGCTTTTTTTTTCTTTTCAGGGACACACGTCCCCTTGATTTTTTTATTATTCTCCTTGAAGGGAGGAGACAGAGTTCTCAAAGGACCAGAGGCAGCAGTATTCCAAGGGGCAGAACTAAGGTCAAGTACAGAGAAGGAAGGGGACGTTCAAGGCAAGAAGGCAGAGGGTCACAAATGGAACACAGCAGCAATTGGCTGAGAAGTGAAGACCAGGAAGCAGTAGGACAAAAGACTTCAACCCAGAGGCTGGGGGCCCCGTCAAGGTACCTGAACCTGTTCTGATTGCTGCCTCTTCCCTGAAGCCAGGCAAGGTTTTCAGGTGTAAATGCCTGGAGCCTGGTTGCACCCCAGTCTGGCTCTGCTAAAGGTGAAGGCTGGCTCACTTACATCTGAGACGTTGGTCTGAGCGCACATGGCCACGTGAGAGGAGCGGTCCATGTGGGCTGGGAAGTGCTACGCGTCCTGGACCTCTGAATGTTTTGTAAAACGATTATTTTTGATAAAAGTGACATGTTCAATGTGAGTTCATCTGTATACTTCTCTAAGACTTTTCCTACAAATGTACTTAGAACCATTTTCTAAAACAGTCTTTGTCAGACTGCATATGCCTTTTGTTACTGCTGTTTGAGTTTGCCTGATGGGCCAAGAATTTAACATTCATTCAAGCCCCAAAAGGAGGAGGCATAGGCATCTTGGCATAGGATCCCATCCTACAAAAACCCTAAGGGTTGGGGTAGTTATTATTTTCCCCTTTTAACAAAGGAGGAAACAAAAGCTCAGAGCATTTACAGCTCTCCGTAAGGTCACGCAGCTAATGGGTGGTAGAAATGGCGTCAAGCCTGGACCTAGAAGAGCCCAACGATTATGCATTTGCCCTGACTTAAAATCGCCTTGATGAGAAACCTACAGAGATTTTCCACAGGCATCCCCAGTCCCTGAGCCCAGGAAGTAGAATTCCTTTTACGTTTTTTTTTCTTGCTTTCTTGTCTTTGTTCTGCAGCCAGTTTCTTCTCACAAAGTGTGTTTCCCAGCACAAAGAAGCCTGGATTCCCAGGAGCCACCCCCAATTTCTGAAGAGTTTACTTGCATTGGGCATCGGCGTTTAGGATAACTCCATTCAAGGCAGATTTCTCTTCCAGAGAAAGCAGCCTGATGAGTCAGGAGGGATTTTGTGGCAAATGTCATCAGATGCCCTGCCATGCACCTTCAGCAGAGGAGGAAGCCTTTGGTCTGGTCCACACTATCCTGCAATCAATCAGGACTACCTGTGCGAACTCAAAGGAGAGGCGAGTAATCAGCACCATTGCTTCGCTCCAGACAAAGTCCCTCCATCAGGTTTTCCAGCTTGATTGGGATCTCATTACACAAACCGTGATGCCTTCCGAGTCCGCACAAACCTAGCATGCCCATGTGTGTTGTTCAGAAAACTCTGCAAATCTCTCACGCTAATCCTCCATGAGTTGATGGATGTGGTCATTGATGGTTAATTCACTCTTAGACTTGGAGAATGCATGTAAATAGATGGTCTTAGCTGTTATTTTTAAAATGTGTATTATTACATTTCTGTGGCACTAGGTCTTATGAAAGGAAGGTTTAGCTAGACAGGTAGAAGAATCATTGGGCACGTTCCCCCATGCTGGACTCCAAGACCTCACCCTTGATTCTTTGTTGAAATGCATTTTCAAAGAGATAAATTGACTTTGATATTAAAGTTAAGTTTCCCTTGAGTCAAGGGTTTATTCATTCATCCTTTGAACAAATATTTAGTGAGAACCACGTACTATACCAGAGCGTTGCTAGACATTGGGGAGGCAGCGATGAAGAAGACAAACCTTTCCCTCCCGTGGAGCTGGCATTTGAGACCCATTCTGAGGTAGAGAGTCTGTTGACTTCACTTTCAGGAGAAAATCAAATGCTTGAAAGCTGGTGGATTTTTCCCATGGATGAACAGATCCCAGCAACCATGATATGAGTTTATCACTTCTCAGAAATCAGCCTTGTAACTTGTTGTTTGTCAGTGAGGGGAAAATATCACTGTGAAAAGAAACAGACGACCAGAAGAGGGGCACCTAGTACGTGTTGCTGGGATGGCCCCAAAAAGGGAGGTGGCTGGAGGGGTCAGGTGCAACTAACTTGATGTGAGGTCCAGGTGGGTCAACTTGAATTCCAAGCCGTCCACTTCCTGATGGTGTGACCTGGGACCTTGCTCTGCTCAATGTTATCTTCTGAGGCTCTGCTTCCTCAGCCATAAGTTTGGGGCAATGCTGTCATTCCATAGGATTGTTATGAGAACACAATAAGAGACCTTATTCAAATCACCTGGCATGAGGCATAGCCTCTGCACACACTGATCTCCTTGGATCTTCTCCTTTTAAGGGTCTTCCCTATCTAGGGCAGTTTCACTCATGTTGCCCACGACAACAGCTTACACGCCTCCAACTTCCTTTTCCCCATAGAGCCTGGAACACTCTGGAGAGCAGCTGCTTCCTTTAACTCCAGTGACAATATACTTTTTCCTCCAATCTGGTTCAATTTTGATAGTGAAAGGGGGTACTGTTGATAATCACACCCAAAATCCAGGCATAAACCAGGACTACGTAAGCCGACAGGGACATAGGGTCGCCCTTCCGCTGCTGGTCTTGTCAGCTGTAAGGGTGGGTATAGGGTATAGAACGGGTAGCAAAAACCTCCTTCATGGAACTCTAGCCTCACAGCACAGCCAGAAAAAACAGCTTGATAACCCTCTGGTGCACAGAATTACAAGAGGGCTGCCTCTCCTCCACCCCTGCCCCAGTACACAAGACCTGTATGATCTTTCTAAAAGAGAACCTGCAAATATGCTGGGCTCTCACTCCCACAATCAGGCTATATTTGGCAAAAGCGAATGGATTTTTTAGATGTAATTAAAGTCCCAAACCAGTTGACTTTGTGATCATCAAAAGGAAGACGACCCTGGGTGGGTCTGGCTAAAGCAGGTGTAACTGTTTGCTAGAAGGACTTGGCCCTTCCTGAAATCGGACATGAGTAAGAAGGAAGGAAGAGGTTGGCTTCTCTGTTGGGAGAGGGACACGAGACTAGAATCTGATGGCAGCTTCTAGGAGGTGAGAGAGATCCCTGGCCAGCTGCCAGCAAGGAAATGGGAACCTCACTTTCAGAGTTGCAAGCAGACCTTTTCCAACAACCTAAGGGTGGTCGGAAGCAAATCCCTCCCGAGTTGCACCTTCAGGAGAGAATGCAGCCTGACTGATGCCTTGATTTCAGCCTTCTGAGACTGTCTGGGAAGCCCAGCTGAGACCTGTACAGAATTCTGACCTGTAAGTATGAGATTTTCTAGATGAATGTTGTTTCTAGTCACTTGGTTTCTGGTAGTTTGTTAAGCAGCAACAGTAAATTAATAGAATACAACCGCCAACTCACATGGCCGCACCCTTCCATCCATTCCTGGGACCCACATCTGACATTTAGTGGAAGCAGAGTGTCCCAGGCTCTTTGGGGAGAAGGAAGTTAGAGGTGTGTAAGCTGTTGTCATGGACAACATGAGTGAAACTGCCCCAGCCAGAGAAAAACCTGAAAAGGAGAAGGCCCAAGCAAAACCCACTCTGACTCACCCCACAGAACCCGTCCTGCTTTGCCAAAGCCCCATTACCTGAGCCTGGCTCCAGACTCCCACCTTTAGGGCATGTTCATCGTCCACTGCTCGAGGTCCTGGGACCTCCTATATACACAGCACCTCTGCTGTCAGTGCCTATGGCCCTGTGCGTATTCTTCTGCTTAACCAGCTTTCATTGGGTGTTAATGGGTGCCATGCCCTTTGCCAAGGCTGTTTCTTATGCCTACATAGTCCCTTCCTGCAGTTGTATAAATGAAGGCTGAGAGTGAGTAACTCACCCAGGGTCAATCAGATGCTGGGTAGTGGAGTCAGAATTTGAACCAGGACCTTCTGACTCCAAAGTCAGCTTTTTCTGCACTGTGCCTGTTGCCTGCTATCCTGTTCAACTGTTGGGTGCCTCTGATCCCAAGAGAGCTGCATTGCTGCATTGCTTGGCATTTTAAAACATGCTTTCATATAGCTCATCTCATGTGATCCTCCCAGGAATCATGTGAAATATGTTCCTGCAATTTACAGGTAAGACCAGAAACATCAAGAATATTTATTCTTTCATTCACTCATTCCACAAACTTGAATTGAATGTCTAGGAGGTGTCTTACAGTAGTAGACCCTGGAAGACAGAGAAGAGCCAAGCACTAGCCCCTTCCTAGGGAGCTCACAGTCCGGGTGGGAAGCTGATGTGCAGAGAGAGCCATGTGCTAACCCAGGGTAGAATCTACTGCAGACAGTAGATTTCAGTGCCGACACAGATGGATGCTTAGAGAGAGGATTTCAACCCAGGCATGGGGAAACAGTCAGAATGAGAGGGCTTCCAGGAGGAGGTAGAGAATGACACGAGCTGAACCTTGAAGAATGAGTGAGTGCACTCATGGGATCGGGGTGAGGGTACAGAAGGCTTTGCCTGGGACGCATGACTCACATGAGGCAGAACAAGACTCAGAGAAGGTGGCTTCAGGGCTCCCACTGATTCTCAAGGTAGGTTGAAGTCACTAGTTGAGTGGGGCACCCTAATGGGCATTCCTGGAACCCATATCTGGAGTTTAGTGGAAGCAGAAACAAATGCATATGCACACACACACACACACACATCAACACATTTAGGTAACACACGTGTACACTCACACATACTTGTGACCTCAACACATACGCACCTACACACTGACACACAGAAACACAAACATGCACACACACACACAGACACATGCATATCCATACACACATGCACACATACTTCCACATACCCACACATATATACAGGTGCACACATGTCTACCCCACACACAACCCCTTTCCAGGAAACCCAGCAGCAGCCCCAGCTCAGCAGAGCCACTGAGACACCCCGAGAACTGGTTCTTATTATGCAGAACAGAAAGACAGGTGAGGAACTGTCAAACGCAGTCCTGTCCCCAGCCACCCATTGTGAACCAAACAGACAGCACTGTGGTTTCCAGGCAAATTCCAGCTGCTTCCCCGGCGCCCAGGGTACATAAACCCAAGAATCCAAATGATGATTTTCCCCTTCAGAAGAATAACACTGTCTGGCCCTCCCTCCCCAGGCCAGACAGGTTTCCGTAGCCCTCGCCCCCGACCCCCGCAGGCCAGACAATCCCGCCAGGATGAAGTGCCAGCCAAGGGACCAGGCAGCTCCATCAATTTCTCCTGAAAAGCCCAGAAGAAATTTGGTCATAGAAAATCCCTTCCCTCTTTGCTAATAAAACTTATCAGTGCAGGGCAGGAGGTGGGGAGGAGAGGGACTGCAGACACTCGCCTTGCTAAATTACCTGGAGAAATGGCCCTGGTGAGCCATGCAGAAGCAAGAAAGGAAGAAAGCAATATAACATTTATCAAGCCTGATTTTTTTTAACCTAGATTTTCTTAGTCCTCTAAGCAGCTCTGTGATATTGCATCAGCTCCATTTCATAGATGAAGAAATTGAGGCATAGCTATGCACTAGAAATAATGTAGATTTTGGAGAAAAACCAATGTAGGTCTGAGCCCCTGCCCTACTCCCTTGCTTGCTGTATGGCTCAGGCTAGTGGTTTCATCTCCCTGCATGACAGCTTCTCCTTAGGACCCCCGGCCCGGGTGGGCTGATGCAGGATTGAGTGGATAATGAAGGAAAAACGCAGGCACCGATCTTGGACAAGAGAGGCACTCAGACATGCTCATTCCTTGCCCTTGTTCTTTCTGGCTCCTCTCTCTTCTGATGTTACTTCTAATTCTCCCTTGTCTACTCTCTGTAGTATAAAGGAGGCACACTCGGCCCTGGGGGCTGGCTCTCCTGTGAGCTTACCAAGCAGGCACTTGGCTCGCACCTGCATCTTGCCCTTCTTTCTGGAGCTTGGGGAGAACTAGAACCCCAGCTTTCATACAGCAAAAGTTGGGGCACATCATTCTTCTCTAAACTTCAGAGAGGGCTCTCCCAGTTTTTGGCCAGGAGGGCCTTGGCTCCTGGGTTTCTTTGGATCAGTTTCATGAGCCTAAGAGGGGCCCATGTCAGTCTTTACCAGAGACCCCCTTTTCAAGCCCACATCTGTAAAACTCAGAGTTTACCCAGCAACCCAGAAAGAATATGACCTCTGGGGCAATGAAATATGGGAATCCCTAGTAGGCAGATAAGTCTGGAATGGCGTGTTCCTGAGGAAGCAATGGACTTAAACTTAAAAGGAAATTCAGCCTAAGTAACAGGGAAATTCCCTTAGGAAGATCTATTAGACTGTGAAATAGTATTCCACAGGAAACGACAGAGGGGGTACCCGGAGGTATTTAAAGCCTTGCTGGATTAAGTAATGAAAATGCGTGGTGTATGGAGTGGCCCAGAACTGGCCTCAGGGGAGCAGCTGCTGTTCCCTAATAGGTCTTCTCCATAGAGATGTCATTTCCAAGCCCACCTTAACCTTACACGGAGCGGCACTGCTCTTGCCAGGCATAGAAGGTGTTCACTTACAACAGAATATAAGCCATGGGATTTAAAGTAGGCACCACCATCATTTTGTTCACAGGATGGCAATCCCCAACAAACAGACCTGCAGATTCAGAGCAATCCTTATCAAAATCCCAGCTGCCTTTTTGTGAAAATTGAGAAGCCGATCCTAAAATTCACATGGAATTGCAAGGAACTCAAAATAGCCAAAAAGACCTTTAAAAAGAAGGAGCAGGTTGGAGAACTCTCACTTCTTGATTTCAAAAATTACTACAAAGCTGCAGTATTCAAGACAGTGTGGTATTGGCACAAGGATAGATATATAGATCAATGGAATAAAGTTCAGGCTCCATAAATAAAGCCCTTACTTTTATGGTCAATTGATTTTTGACAAGTGTGTCAAGACAATTCAACTGGGAAAGAACAGTTAAATCAACTAACAGTGCTAGGACAACCGAATATCCACATGTCAAAGAGTGAAGTTGGACTCCCACCTCACATTATATGCAAATGGATTATGGATGAAAATGTAAGGCCTGAAACTGTAAACTCTTAGAGAAAATTATATAAATAAATCTTTGAGACTTTGGGTTAGGCAATTGTTTCTTATATATGACATCAAAAACACAGGCAACAAAAGGAAAAATAAATAAATTGGGCTTCCTCAAAATTAAAAACTTATGTGCTGTCAGCAATATTATCAAGAAAGTGAGAACAAAACCTATAGAATGAAAGAAAATGTTTGCCAATAATACATTTGATAAGACACGAGTATCCAGAATACATAAAGAACTTGTACAACTTAATAACAAAAAGACAACCCAATTTAAAAAGGAGCAAAGAATTTCAACAGACATTTATCCAAACAAAATACACAAATTTTCAAAAAACACATGAAAAGTTGCTCAGCATGGTTCGTGGTAAGGTATTAGGAAAGGCAAATCAAAACCGTAATGACATACCACTTCACATCCGCTGGTATGGTTAAAATGAAAAAGAAAGATACTAACAAGTTTGGACGAGGACGTAGACAACTTGTACCCCCTATTTTTTAATGGTGAGAATGTAGAATAGTGCAGCCACTTTGGAAAACAGTTTGGCATTTCCTCAAAATATTAAACATAGAGTTACTAGTAATTCCTCTTCTCAGCATATGCCCAAGAGAATTTGGAAGCATTGTACATCAATGTTCATATCAACAACATTCATAATATCCAAAGAGTGCAAACAACCCAAATGTCTATCAACTTATGCATGAATGACCAAAATGTGTTATATCCATACAAGGGAACATTACTCAGCCTTAAAAAAGAATGAAGTACTGATACACGCTTCAACATGGGTGACCCTTGGAAACATCATGCTAAGTGGAGAAAGCCCATCACAAAGGGCCACATATTGTATTATTCCATTTATATGAACTGTCCAGAGCAGGCAAATTTATAGAGAGAAAATATGTCCGTATTCACCAGGGGCTGAGTGTGGGAAGAATGGGAACAACTGTGAATAGGTACAGGATTATGGGATCTTCCTAAAACTAGACAGATGTGATGATTTTACACCTCTGCGAATATGTTAAAATGCACAAATATTGCACATTAAAAAGGTAGGTTTTTGGGGTAAGCGAATTATATCTCAATTAAGCTGTTATTTTAAAAATATGGATACCCATGAAGCTACCATGTAGAGTTTTGGTCTACATCTCTCTTTCCATAAATACTATTTTACATAAATGAGTTCTAACTTACACAGACGTTTGTATCTTGCCTTACTCTCCATTAGGTTTTAAGACTCTTCAGTGTTATTACAAATACTTCATTGACATTATTGTTCACAGTTGCCTAATATTCCATCACACAGTTATAACTGTAACTTAATTCTCTATTACTGTGTTACCGGGTGTTTGAATTCTTTCCCCAGGTTTTGTTAGTATAAATAGCATCTTCATTGAACATCTCTTCATATAAACTTTTATCTGCATTTTTTTGGATTGCCTTTTTTTAAGATAAATTCCTAAAATTGAGATTTTTAGAAGAAAACAATCTGCCTTAAGATCCTACTGTCTGTGAGCTTTGTTATTTGCTCCAGATTATACTTTTTGAGCTATTTGATGCAGATACATTAGTTTGCTGGAATAAGGAATCACACCCACCAGGTGTGAGGGAGAGAGATTACTGTTATCGAAGTCAGACTTACCCAGTGTCATAGTTCAGCTCTGACACTTAACACTTTCAGCGATCCTGACCAAGTCACCCCACTGCAGCTCCGTTTCCTCTCCTGTAAATACAGGAGGTAATATAGGCACGATAATGCCTAGCTATTGTCAAGAACATAATATGCATTAAATGTCCAGTGTCCCTCCCTTAAAACTAGGCACTTGTCTCACTTCCATCGTTCTTCTTCCTTCTCTTCACAGTCTCCAACTTCATCATAATATGCACCTTTGGCTTTGGATCCTGTATATGTCTGAGTCCTAGGATGTGAGTCACCACTCTGGCAGCATGACTAGGTGACATCATAATGTCGTGGACAGCAGTGGCCCTGGAACCTGAAGCTCGGGATCCGGGTCCACCCCTCATTAGCCTGTGATCTCAGGAAGTCCCTCCACACGTTTTGAGTCTGGCCTCTCATTGAAAATGGAGGCAAGGAGGCTATTTCACATCAGCCCAGGGTGGAGGTCAGGCAAGAGGCTGGATGTAGCAACATGCGATACGCTGCCCTGGTCTCTATAAACATCAGTTAGGTTTACTGTCAGCAGCTCTTTAAATATACTGGGGCTTGCTTGTGTGAACTAACTCATTTCATTTTCTGCTACTAGATTGTAGGCCGATAAACTGACTGGGTAAGCCTCGAATCACTACATACTATAGTAATTACTAATTACATGTTTCTGCCTTCTGTGGCTTATTAGTAAATTGCATGTAGATGGATCTAAAAGTAATTGCTCTTCTTCCATAACTTCAGCAGCCTGCAGAAATCACAAAGAATTACCTTGTTTACTTCCTAAGTGATTCCCAGTGGTCATTTATCAAATACACAGAAGAAAAAAAAAATCATACAATCATCAAATATTCTTCTGCTTACTAATGATATGTGAGGGTCACAAGAAATCTTGAATGGAAAAGGCTGTTAAACAGCTGCCGAATAACTGTATGTAAATATCCCCCTGTGGGTAATAGCTTAATTTTGATCATTGTTCAAAAGAGCAAGCACTTTAAATTATTAATAGGTGTCAGCTACAAAAGAATGTTTAACTGGAAACTTACAAGAAGAGAGGTTGATCTGTACAAATGACACTTTGTCTTTCACCATCCCGGTGTGTGGGAAAGAAAGGGGGGTGGAAAGAAAAGGATAAAAAGCATAATAGGCCTGCCTCATTTGTCCCCAAAGTGGGGTTTTGTGGCTTGTGGGTGTATTGCTTTACCACCTTGAAAACTGGGCTGGGCTACTTTCATTTATTAGGTTGGCTATACGTAGGTTTCCTCTCTTTAAGCAAAGTTGATTCCAACTAAGCCAAAAGCTGGAAGCCACTGGGATCACCAGGTTGTAATACAAGCCTTTATACTTTTGCTGTGATGAAATCTTCTTCACATCCAAACTCATGGTGTGGACACCTTTCATTGTGAGCAGCGCTGACATGATTCTGCTCAAATAAACTGAAGATCCCATTTCAAATGGGTCATTTGATAGAAACATCAGGATCACTGATACCTGGATTAGCCTCTGTGATCCCTCCTCTAAAAGCACATACAGTGGATCATGGGATTGTTGAGTTAATAACAAAGAAGAAATGGCCAGTTTTCTGTTTCCTTTTCTTAGTTTTCATGGCAGTATGGATATGTTGGGTAAGCTGACTATTAAAGACGGAAATAAAGGATGAGATAGGGCATGAAGGATGAAGGAAAAGGCTCAGGTAGGTATATTATGATCTGCCGTGATAAGAAACTCCTTCCTGGTTCTCCTTCCTCCTCCTCTATGCATGCCTTTCCTGTCCAGACCTGTAGGATAAAGAGTTAACAGGTCCAAGTAGCAATACCACTGAGCACTGAGGATGCTTTCTGACATGGCCATCTCCAACCTTGCCACACTGCTGCTACGTTTCTGATGTAGGACAGAAATCATAAGAACACTGGCCATCAGAGATACAAACTGCTGTTGCCAGAGCCAGAGCCGGAGCCCAGGAAACAAAGTCCATGGGGATTTTTAACTAGGACTTGTGCTCTGGCCATGTAGGATGGGGTTGGAGGATGTTGCAGGATCAGGGGCCTTGATTGCCCTGAGGATGTGACAGAGTCTGGCACAGCCTCACCAGGGGTACAAGGCCGAGGCTCTCACCCTTCTGTGGGTCCCTTCCCTCTCTTGGGCCGTCCTCTCTTCCTGGCTGTGCTGACTCCTATCCCTCCATAAATGCGTCCATCCTTTGGCTGCCCAACTCCTCTGACCACCCAGGTTGTGGCCCCATCATCCACAGGGTACAGATGACAGGATTGATGTCCGCTGAGCCCAGGCTAAGATCGTAAACACCATACCACTGAAAGCTTGCTGTGGTTGTTTTGTAGGTCAATTGAATCTCCTCCAAAGAGATGTAGTGCTCCTTAGAGAAGGAGGAAGACCACCAACTTTGTACCCTCCTCTGTGCCAGGCCTTGGGCTAGGCCCAAGGAGCTCACAGCCTACTGCTGAAGGCAGATGGGTCAGCAACCATGGCACACGGTGCAATGAGGCTAAAGCAAGTGTCAGAACTGGGAACAGAGGAGACGCTGAAGCTGAGTGACCACTCAGGGCACAGGGACAGCTTTCGGAGAGAAAATGTCTGGATTACATTTTGAGGGCTGAAGCAGAGCTTGTCAAGCAGGCAGAACAGAAGGGTTCTCCATAGAGCAGGTGTCTTTGTTCCTTGGTGGCTTGTTCCTTCTCTTCCCCAGCACACACACAAGGAGATTGCCCAGAACAACTTTGAGTACCACATTGCAATTTCTTATTTGGGTCCAACTGGCTACATGAGGCAGTGTCAGATGCCTTCAGCCACATTGCGTGAGTCCCCTTATTGTCTTGTGCTGATGGCCTCCTAGAAACAAGGCCACTGAAACCAGAACTGACTGAATCACTGCACCTGTTTGTTTGCAATACTTGAACGGTTGTCAGAAACCAATAATAATAAGAGCCAGCATTTGTAGAGCCTTACTGTATGGCAAGCACAGTGCCAGTATTAGTCTGTTTTCACACTGCTGATAAAGACATATCTGAGACTGGGAAATTTACAAGAGAGGTTTAATAGACTCATAGTTCCACATGGCTGGGGAGGCCTCATAAAATCATGGTGGAAGGTGAAAGGCATGTCTCACATGGTGGCAGACAAAAGAAGAGAGCTTGTGCAGGGAAACTCTCCTTTATAAAACCATAAGATCTCATGAGACTTATTCATTATCATGAGAACAGCATGGGAAAGACCTGCTCCCATGATTTAATTACCTCCCACCTGGTCCCTCCCACAACACATGGGAATTCAAGGTGAGATTTGAGTGGGGACACAGCCAAACCATAACAGTGCCTCAACTCACATTATCACAAGACTGATTTGGGTGCTATTAATATTCCCAACTTACAGATGAGAACAGCAATACTTAGCAAAATTAGACCATTGGCCAAAGGTTGCACAGCTAGTAACCAGGCAGAGCCAGGATCAAACTTTGTTTTGTCTGGTGTTTACAATGATGCTCTTGGCCTCGGAATTCCTGGCGTAAGGTTAGGTATTTGGTGACCATTTGGTTGCCTTACTTATGAGCCATTGTTTGTATAGGGTTTTCTATGCTCAGGAGGATGAAGTGTAAACAGATGAAAGACATTATTCCTAGGGGAACTTCATTCATTCAAGTAATCTACAGTATGGGCTAGCTTAGTGCTGGGCACTGCCCTTGGAGCTCACAGGAGAGGGCATCCCTGGTTCCTGCCACAGAAAGTCAGAAGTTCTGTGAAGAGATTCACCTTGAAGGATAAGTGGTTGAACAAGATGGGCCAGAACTCTAGCAAAGGCATAAGTCCATGAAATCATGGTTCTACATGTCCAGGGAAAAAGATATACCAGGGATATGGAGGAGGCTGGAGCTAAAAGATGGGCTATGGCCGAGAAAGCCCCATGAAGAAAGGTGAGGTTTTATTTCATGACTGTGTAAAGGCTGTTGCTGAGCTTTTCTTAGCCGAGACATGTCAGCACCATCCAACATCCAATACAGGGTTTTTTGTTTGTTGACTTGTTTGACCTTTCCAGTGCAGAGGTTCTCAAACTTTAGCCTACACCAGAATCACCTAGAAAGCCCCAACTCCAGCAACCCTGATTCAGGGGGTCTGGGGTGGGGCCAGAGAATTGTCATTTCTACAAAGTCCCCAGGTGCTGCTGGAACCACTGGTCTGTGGCCACTTTTGGAGAATACTACATGGAATTCCCACTCCTCTTGCCAGTGATGAGATTAGGATGGGCACATGCAATGAGGGAAGTCTACTGCAGGCTTCTGGAAAGGATCTCTCAGTATTAAAGAAGAGAACCCAGGAGGAGATGGTGCTTTCTTCCCACTGGAGATTTTCATGTTGGATATACCTGGAACTGCTAAAGCCATCTTACAGCTGTGAGGGCAACTAGCAGGACCAAGTCAGCTCACTGAGCAAAAATTTGGAAAGCACCTGGATCCTTGATGGTGGCATAGAGACATGAAGTCAGCCAACCCTGCAAACCTCAGCCCATGGACTTAGCATGGAAGGCAATGATTGTGCCTTATTGTTCAAGCCCATTTGGACCTTGTTTTCTGCTGCTTGTAGCTGAAGCCACCCTCATAGGCTCAGTATATACTCTATGGTGTGCTTTCTTGCTCTTTAACCACTGGTGCTTTATTCTGAGTCCTCTTCTTTTCTTTCACCCCTTTGTTGGTCTTTCAAACATCTGTGCCTCCCAGTGGCCATTTACAGGCTGCTGGCACCACCCTCTATCTATCTGACCTGGGCCTCTCTCCTTGATATGGGTTGGCTGTCCCCATCCAAATCTCACCTTGAATTATAATAATCCCCACATGTGAAGGGTGGGGCCAGGTGGCGACAACTGAATCATGGGGATGGTTTCCCCCATACTGTTCTCATGGTAGTGAGCAAGTCTCATGAGAGCTGATGGTTTTATAAATGGGAGGTCCCCTGCACAAGCTCTCTCTTGCCTGCTGCCATGTAGGATGTGTCTTGCTTCCCCTTCACTTTCCTCCATGATCGAGAGGCCTCCCCAGTCATGTGGAACTGTGAGTCAATTAAACCTCTTTCCTTCATGAATTACCAAGCCCTGGGTATGTCTTTATTAGCAGCATGAGGACAAACTAATATACTCCTCCACTTACCCAAATGCTACTGGACAACCCTACTGAGGTGGCTGCCAGCACCTCTCATTCTATGTACACAGAATTGAGCTCACCCCTATGGAAAGTTCTCTTCCCTCTTTGCTCCCTATTTCTGTGAGCCTCTTCATTCCCCTTTACTCAAGATGGACATTTGGGTATCATCTTTGTTTCTTTTCTCAGTTTCCATAGCTAATCCTTTGACAAGCCTAACTACTCCTGTCTCTAAAATAAAAATCTTCCACGTGCCCCTCAGTTTATCCCACAGCCAGCATTCCAGTTCACTCCTCTTTCCCCTCACTTTAACCTTGTGATGATGGCCTCTTATCTGTTTTTCCCACTTAGCGCCCTCTCCACTTTCCAGCTGTCCTCCATCCTTGCACCAGAGTGATCTCTCTAGAATATGGTTTGCAAAATATGACCCCCTGTGCTGGGCAGCCATCTGTGTTATAATGAACCCTTGAGGTGTGTCTGAGATCACTGAAATTTGAGAACCATGAGTTCAGATCACTCTGGCTTTCCCCCAGGCATCCTGTTTTCTGATGTGCAGGGAGGAATCCTCATCTTAATACCAGGCTCTCCCTGGTTACCAGCTGTGCAACCTCAGGCCAGTTGTCTAATTTTGCTAATTATTGCTGTTCTCATCTGTAAGTTGGGAATATTAATAGCACCCAAATCGGTCTTATGATAATGTGAGTTGAGGCACTGATTTGGTTTGGCTGTGTCCCCAACCAAATCTCACCTTAATACCTCATCTAAATCGGATTTTATCTACAAGGGAGAAAGGGAGAATGGATCTTTTGTAGACAACCACAAGCATTGACTTTGGCACCACTGGTAAGAACGTTAGTGAAAGAAGAAGCATATCATGGAAGCCATTATTTTTTAAATCATTCACCAGAGCTTTATGGAGTAACTACTCTATGCCAGGCACCTTACAAACACTGAAGTGCTCTTCTAGGTTTTTTATTTCTCAACTCAACATTTATTCTCTTTCTTTCAGCAGCAGTCCCCAGATGATCTTCTGGAAACCTGCCATACTCAGTTCAAGTGGAGCTGGCCCTTACCCCAGCTCCAGGAGTGGACTTGTGACTCTTCCTGGCCAATCACAGCTTGGCACTGCCTTAAAGGGTACTTGGTTCAGGAGCAGGCATAAGGCTCCAATCAGTGTTGACCCTGGAACATTTACTTATAGGCTCTGGAAGGAGGCTTTCTTTTCGTGCTCTACAGCAGTGAAGAATTTAAGCCTAGAGCTTCATGGAGGCCAAAGATGCTCTCTGAGAATAAAGCCAAGGAGAACAGAGAAGTAGAGTGTGTGCACCCGTGAGCAAGACAATTCCTGAAGCATGGCCTGTTCTCAGACTTTTCAATCATGAGAGCCAATGAATCACCTGTTTTGTTTTAGCTAGCTTGCATTTGGTTCTCTATCATTGCAAATAAAAGAATCCCAATACACTAGCATCAGAGGGGCCACAGCCCAGAGTAGAATGAGATCTGGAGGAAACGAATTTTATTTTATTTTATTTTATTTTTGAGACAGAATTTTGCTCTGTTGCCCAGGCTCGAGTGCAGTGGCACGGTCATGGCTTACTTCAGCCTGATCTCCTGGGCTCAAGCAATCCTCCCACCTCAGCCTCCCCAGTAGCTAGGACAACAGGCACACACCACCGCATCCAGCTAATCTTTTGTATTTTTTGTAGAGATGGGGTCTCACTATGTTGGCCAAGCTGGTCTCAAACTACTGGGCTCAAGTGATCCGCCAGTATCGGTCCCCCCAAAGTGCTAGGATTACAGGCATGACCAGTGCTCCTGGCCAGAAGTGAATTTTAAATTCATACTAAGAGCAAGAAGGATGAAGAGGAAATTAAACTGCTGTTCTAGATCAATAGGATAATGCAGTTGTGATGATTGAAATGACCTTTGTCTTTCCAGTCCGGATGATGCTGTTTGAACTAAAGGGAGAGCTCAGCATTCTGGAGAGGTAAAAGGAACCCAGTTGACAATCTGATATTAATTCAAGACTTCCAACCACTGGGCAAAAGGAGAGCTTGAACATGGAGCCACTCATTCCTGGCTGGAGATGTTGAAGGAGTTGTGAAATAAAAGACAAAGGAAGACACTGAGTATCACGAAGCAGGCCCATAAATTCTCTTTCCTCTGAACCCCGGCTGCTGGCCCAGTGCCACGAAGAAAGCAAGTCCCTGAAAAAGTTGGAGGGATGAATGGAGATGAGCCAATCTATTCTAGATTTCAAAAATGACATGAGGGCAGCACTTAAATGGCTATGTCAGATGTTGTTCCTGAGCAGTAATCCAGCAATGAAAGGAATGGTTTTGCATTGCCTGTGAACTTCTATTGGTTTCTAGCAATCATGGTATCCATTTAAAGACTAATCCTGGTGCAGAAATCTGATTTTCTCTTCCTTCCTTATTCGTTTAGTTCTTTCTTCTTTTTGTTCATGCATGTGTGTGTGTGTGTCTGTGTGTGTGTGTGTGTGTGTGTGTATTGTAACTCTTAGATAGTTAGATCAGGAATATGCAATTGGGCACAGACTATTTTGGATTTCTAGAAGGTATGTAGTAAAGTTTTTACTATATTCTTTTGGGTAACATGAAGAACTCTAGCTGAGGTAATAATACATTCAGGAAGGTGGACTTATAACCATTTCAAGAATTGTACTCAGGGCTTGCTGATTAATTCATTCCTGTTCAGCTTGTCAGTTCAGGAGCTCTCCAGGGGCCTGAGATAAGGCTTTGTCCTTGACTCTCTCCTGTTAAAACAAATTTTATGAATACTTGAATGAAGGCATAGAAAGCTCCTTATCAAATCTGTGGATGCTGCTGAAGTGGGAGGGGACGGCAAATGAGGCGGCTGGGAGAATTCCAATTCCAAAGTCTTCAGTGAGCTGTGGTGATGCAACAAAACTCATAAGGGGGGAAAAAACATAATGGGGGAAAATGTCTGCAATTGTGTCCAACAACTTTTATTATACAAGCACAGGGTGAGAAAGCTATGTCTTGGGAGCAGCCTGAGCAAGAGAAGAGAGTGTTGGTCTTCAGCTGTTCAGTACCTACCAGCATTGTTCTCCAGCTCTTCCTGGGGCAGAAGCAACTTGAGGTTGCATTAACAGAAGTAGAGGGTGTGAAACAAAGGTCAAAGTTCCATTAAAGGACTTCCTAGGCAGGCCTCACCTGAGTCTTGTATTCTGTTCTCAGCCCTAAGATTGTGAAGGAAAACTGACAAACCTACTCAGATATAATTACAAGAGTAGAAGGGAGCTTTGCTGCTCAGCTTGAACAAAATTCAGAAGGTATACAATTTCTGTGTTCAATTCTTTAAAGGACTGTCAAATGAAAGGGAGTAAACACAGTGTCTTCTGCCCCAGGGTTAAAATTAGCATCAAATCCTCCTTATTTTATGTCATTCCATATTTTGAGCCAAAGAACAATAGTACAGCTGCCCAGAGTTGAAACAACTGTATTGGAAGGAAGTCAGGAAGTAAGTTCCCCACTGGCAGAAGTAACCCAGCAAGTGTCGGACACCAGCTTATCAAAGGTTTTCTCAAGGAGGCTTGAGCACTGGCTTAGTGATGAGAAGTCATGACTACACCAAGATCCCATCTGCCCCTGCACATTTGAGTCTCCATGATAAGTGCATTCCCAGAAGACCCAAGGTGGGAGAAGGAGAGATGACAGGAGGAGGAAGACTACCACAGTGTCCTGTGCAGCATGGAAGTGGAGGAGGAGGTAGAATGAGACTGTCCACTGGTCTGGGGTCTTGGGAGTCACTGGTGACCTTTGAGAGAGCAGCAGGGCGCTTTCTTTTCTTTTCATGGGGCGCCATTCCCATTATCTCTCAAGTCTTCACCATGATACAGAAAACCACTTCCAAAATTAAACCTCCATTGAGAGCACCCATTAATAACACACCAAAGGACGCATAAATTACACCTACAAGTCATATCCCCTTGCAGATGAATACACCGAATAATGTCACATTCCAGCCATATCGAAAGGGACATCATAATTAAGCTACTACCACTGGTGGCTTGAAAAGCTATGTTGGAAACGCCATGGACACACACAGCAATCTAGATGAACAAAGCCCGAAAAGTCTCCCAATTTGGAGCTGCACCATTGTAGTGCAGGATTAAAATTGTGGGTACTGGAGTCCCGGATTTTAATCCTGATCCCACCATACACCTGTTTTTAAACCTTTAGCAAGTTACCCAACCTCACGGAGCCTCAGTTTCCTGATCTGTAAAATGGGAAGTTAACATGGGGTTCTCAGCAGTGTTCATTCAAAGAATGTATGCAAAATTCTTTGCGCAAAATAAACACCTAGCACAGGTCCACTATATTCTGGCTCTCACAGGCATGCTTCCACATGTCTGACCAGAGCTGCATGTCAAAAATCATCCAACTGGTACTACCCATTAGCTTCGCACTTGTCACATGTTTACTTCAAGTGGGCATTTCCAGTTATTTTTAAACTGAAACGTGATTGCTGCATTGACATCATGATTATAGTGCTCGTGGTTGATTGGGTGAAACTCTCCCACCTAAAGTGAGGGGATTGTCATCTGTTTTGATTCACGCTCTTAGCCTGAGAGGATGACTAATAATCAATGTCCCATGTTCAACAAGTCAATCACTGAGCTATGTCTGGTTCACGATTATTTAGCAAGGCAGTTGCAGCGTGAAGGAAAAACATCAGCCTGAATGTTGGCAGACTAGAATTTAAGTCTTTCATGTCCTCTTATGATGTGACTTTGGACAGTTCTCTCATCTCGACATAAGATGACATCATCTGACCCTCATGACAACCCTCTAAGACAGGCATTATTAGCATCCTACTTACGAGAGTCACATTTTATCAAGCATTCTTTCATCCATCTCTCTGTGCATACGTGCATGCAAGCACTGTAACAGACATGCAGTTTTGCTTATGGACATCTTAATTCACTTTTTCCTCTTTTGCTTATTTCTGTCTCCCACTCCTCTCCTTTCCTCCTGCTTTCTGACTTTGCCTTGTAATACGTCTCTCCAAAGCCTAGTACTTTATAACCAGTACTAATAACCGGAAGTCTGTCCTCCACATACCATCCTGAAGGCTCATATATCACCATATATAAATGTACCTCTACTCCTGCTTTTGGGATCACATATTATACCCTTCTCTGCATTAGAAACCCCTCTCTCCAGGTCAACTGGTGCTTTTTGAATGGGTAACACAGCCTTCCACACTATAGAATAGAGGTTCAGCTGGGGCTACACCCACTCCCTTTCTGCTGGGTACTCACCTTGCTATCTCGGCTCTTACCCCATGACACACAGTGGTACAACAAGCATCCCTGAACACACACACACACACACACACACCCTTCCTTTTGAGTACTTTGATTCCACGGGCTAGATTTCAATATCTCTGTTATTCAGAGAAGAAAACCAAGAGATGTAGATGTTAGGGGTTTTGTCTAGAATCACACAGCCAGTAAGTGTCAGAAACCTTTCAAATGACTGGGCGCTGTATTGCATGTGATTTATTCCATCTCACACTCTTCCTCTCCCTCCAACTGTTTACTGATAACTGAGTCAAGTCTTGCTCTGAATCCCCCCATCCCCTGGACAGAGATGAACAAGCATTTGGGAGTCAAAGAGTATCCCAGTGACTCTGTATGGAGAGAATTCAATGCGGACAAGCAGGAATTCAGTGCTGCTGCCAGTGCTGGCATGTGGCAAGGACTTAGGGACGTCATGCTAAAAATACTTCATTTGCTCAATAAATAAGTATCGAACACCAACTGTGCTCCAGGCTAGCAGGGAGCCGACTTTGTTTCAGCCCTCTCTGAAGGTGGCATGACCAGCCTAGGACCTCATTCATTTCCATGTAGGGGACCTTAACAGCAATCTTGGGGTTTCTGAGTGTGCTGTCAAGGGACTTCAAGTCCCCTGTGATTGGTTGGACCAGATTGGCACCAAAATTCTGTGACCCTGTTCCTGAGCCGACTGTCTTCATCAGTGGACTGGGGAAAAGAGAAGGTTACAGGATTGGGCCTCAGGGGTCTTGTACGTCAATCTACCATCTCACCAAAGAGAAAATGGAGGCAGCAAAGGGACACCCGCAAAGTGTTCCAGGGAGCTAGTGAGAGGGTGGGGACATGAATCCAGGGCTCCAGGCTTTACTGTTCTTTGTTCTTGATTGTTGTTATTGCAGTTATGGGTATGTGTGGACCTGCATTCTTTTCTTCTCTACAAATCCTTATGATCTGCTCCGTTCTGAGTGTTTGTCTCCCCCGCAAATTCATACGTTGTAACGGAATTCCCAGTGTAATCATATTAAGAGGTGGGAACTTTGGGAGGTGATTAGGAGATGGGGTGAATGGGATTAGAATCCTTACAAAGAGGCCAGAGGCAGCCTGCTCCCTGCTTCTGCCGGGTGAGGACACATAGGAAACACCACCTTTGGGGCAGAAAGTAAACCGTCACCACACACCAAATCTGCTGGCAACTTGACTTCAGACTTCCCAGTTCCAGAACTGTGAGTAATGCATTTCCATTGTTTATAAATTCCCCAGTCTGAAGGATTTTGTATAGCAGCCTGAACAGACTAAGACAGGAGCTACACATAGATTAAAATTACTGGCTACAGGGCCCACTTGGGCCTGAGTTTGATTCTCAGGTCTCCTACCTGTTGGGTGGCCTCAGGAGACTTATTTACCCTCTGTGGGTTAGGAAGAGTAGCCAGTCCTCTAGGCTCCTGAGGCTTCAGTGAAGCAGTGACTTAAACGGGCTTCGCAGGAAGCCTACCACAGTATGCATTCAATTAATGTTGGCCGCGTGCTTTCTTTACTATTTACTGCTTTGAATTCTTGCAAAACCTCTCTGTGTTTCCCGAAGCCTCCAATACAACTTTTTCCCACAAACAATCCTTCTTTTGACTTATGCGTAGATGTGGGACCTGTCTGTGAAGCGATTCCAAGCCCTATTCTGCAGCCTTTCATCCACTGAACCCCTGAGGAGTTGCTGGCCTGCGCTTAACTTCTCCAGAAGCAAGATTCTGCTGACCGCTTGCTGGTGAGCACAGCAATGAACTTGTCAAGGAGCCAGGCAGGAGGAGTGGGAGCCAGGGAGGCAGATGTGCGCAGGCCAGGCAGGATGGGGCCATCCGTCTCCATCCTTTTCTCCATGTCCAAGTGTAAAGGGATCGTGTCTACAAGGCTGTCTCTGCCAACCTCGGGGAAGAAGCCAAGTCATTTTATTTGAAATTTTTACTTCCACCACAAGGGAAGATTCCCGGGCAATTAGAACTATTGTAGTTGCTTATTAAGGTCCAAAAGAAGTTGTAGGTATAGCCCATGAGTCACCTTCCTACACAGAAACAAATGAAATCTAAGTGACTTGGTGAGCCCAAGTGTCCCACCGGGGAAAGGGGAGGGTCCCGCCACCTCCTTCCTGTCTCTGAAATGCTTTTTTTTTTTTTTTTGGAAACCCAATAAAATTAATTCAAAGCATGGATTAATAATTCATCTGGATATGTAAATAATTCATTGTGAAAGTAACTGTATTACATTTTCACATTTTGAAACCCATGAGATGGATTCCCCCAGCTGACCTGCTGGAGTGGGTAAGGGAGCAGGCACTCAGCCACCCACACCTCAAGAATGCCAGAGCCCCAATCCAAGCCCGATGCCTACTTCGAATCCAGCATCCAAGATATATGCATCTGCAGTGACCCAAGGTGGCCTGCGGAAGTCAGCATGTTTCTTAATGACCAGGGGGACTTGCCTGCCAGGTCTGTGGCCGCGCCAGGATGTAAAAGGAATTCCTGTCGTGATCAAGCTGGCAACTGATGATGACATTTCGGTCCTCCAGGAGGGCCTCCAAATGACGGCCTATCAATTATGCATTCCCCAACACACCTCGCAGCCTGGCTTCTCATGAAGGTCCTGTCTGAGCAGGTGGCCCCCACATCATTTCTGGGGAAGAGAGAAGAAATGGGGCACTGTCACCTGACAACCTCCTAAGAGCTGAGTGCAAAGGCCTAAGTGGGCTGAGGGAGAAGTCGAGCTGGTCTGGAGGCTTCTCTCTCCAACCCCATGGGGACCAGTAAGGAGCCTGGACCACCCTCTGTTACACACATGTGGCTGTAGGGTTCAGCAGCCTCTCAATGTGTGCTCTCACATGGAGCCTGAGCTTATAAAAGACCCTGGAGTGCAGGCAATGCCAACAGAGCTGCCCTCATTTGACCAATGCGCAATCTGAGGTTCGGAGAGGCACAAGTCTGGGAATATTGGCCTGGTAGGTTCTGGCTGGGCTTGAAATAGTGTGTAATCTGGTTGACAAATCATTCCTGTATCTACTATTTCCCCATGAGAGTAGATCCCCACTGATGCTGTGCATTCATTCACAGAGGTCTAGTTCAGAGCCAGACCTGGGCTCAGGGCTGGGGGCTAGGAGATGACCCAGAACCCCTTTTTGTGCCAAAGGAGCTTCCGCTCTCAAGTTGGGGGAGGAATCCTAACACAATCTGGGTGGTGACAAGCTTGTGCCGTAGGATGGACGAGACCAACAGCCACGTGACAAGCTGGCCTTGGCATCCTTCTCTGTTCCCCTCCACCACCCTCCCTCACTCACTGCACGTCAGCCACAGGGGCATGTGGTCAGTCACTCCCAGAGGGCCCTCCCACATGGCACGGCTCCCATAGCGCTTCAGGTGGCTGGGTCATTTCACCTTTCGGGACCTCCTGGCTCAACTCACCTGACGGAGCTTCCACACGACTGCTTCACCTCAGAGCGCCTATCACAATTTATCATCAAGCTCATGTTCCCTCTGTCACTGGACTGCAAGTTTCCTGAGGGCAGGCACTGTGTCCACCTTGTACACTGTTGTAGCCCATCCCATAGCACAGCTGAAGCTCAATGAACGTTGAATGAAAGAAAGAATGAATGAATGCAAGGCAGACCCTGAGGTGAGTCAACAGAAAGATAAAACTAAACAGCCCCCAAGAGGGCTGAGATGAGATCCTCCACTGGGACAGCTTCATGGAGGAGGCAGCATCAGAGCTCTGGTGATTCTCTGACTCCTTTAGCAGTCCAAGGATGGCTGGGCACAGTGGCTCATGCCTGTAATCCCAGCACTTTGGGAGGCCGAGGCGGGAAGATCATGAGGTCAAGACCATCCTGCCAACATGACCATCCTGCCAACATGGTGAAACCCCATCTCTACTAAAAATACAAAAATTATCCAGGCATGGTGGCACGTACCTGTAGTCCCAGCTACTTGGGAGGCTGAGGCAGAAGAATCACTTGAACCCAGGAGGAGGAGATCATTCCACTGCACTCTAGCCTGGCAACAGAGCAAGACTCCATCTCAAAAAAAAAAAAAGAAGAAGAAGAAGAAGTCCAAGGGATTCATGTGATTGCTGGAAGGGGGTCTTGGGTGAAGACAGGTACAGGCTAGGGCAGAGTTTGGTGGTATAGCCCCTCTATCTCCTTATCAGAGCATATCTTTCAGAGATCACGATACTTGTCAAGGATGTGGTCAATGTGTTTTCTCTGGGCAGTGTTGATGAGGGTCAACACAGGCTTGGCTTTCTACCTTCCTTTTATATACACAGGCTTACACGTGCCCACACCATACCCACATCACATCCTTCACAGAAAGGGAAAAGAGGGTGGCCTGATACTTCTTGGCCTCAATATGCGTATTTATAGCCTGGGGACATAGCAGTCCTGGCTCTGCAGCCTCTCAGAGAAAGGCTGGGACAATCATTAGAGACCATACATAGGGAAGGAGGATTTGGGATTTCTCATGCCCCTCTGAGATAAGGGTAATTATCCTAACACAGTTTTTTAGGAATAGCATAGTGTGTTAGTGGCACATTTCACCTCCCAAGCAACCTCATCATTCCTCAGGGGTGAGCCACGATCTGGAGGAAGAAGTACTGACTCTGCATCCAATCCTAGCCCTGCCACTTCCCTGGCTTTGTGATGTCTCTGAAACCTGGTATCTTCATCCGCAAAATGACATCTCCCTGAAAGTCCTGCTGTGGCTTCCAGAAAATAGCACTAAAATTTTTTTGTCAGCTGCCCCATCTTAGAAACCAAATGAGATGATCAAAACTGGAGTGGGGGGGTGGAAGTGAGGGGAGCAGAGAAAATGGAAACCAACAAAATAGAAAAATAAGTACCTAGTAAGCCCAGTTAAGAAAACTAATAGAGATAAAAACAGTATTCAAAATTAGGATTGGGAAAGAGAATATGACCATTGGTAGCATGTGGAGGATGTTATATGACTAATACAAAAATATACATACCAACAGTGTAAGAAATTTGAAGTCAAAATCAAATGCATGATTTTCTATGCAAACGTAAGTTGCTAAAATTAACTTTAAAAAATAAAAATTTTATCAGACAAAACCCTGGAAAAATTTGGGGGAAAAAATTCACTGAATTACAGCTCTAAACGATTTTCGTCTTTTTAAAAAAGCAAAAGGCTCAAAAGAGTGTATCTTTTCCTTCAAAATTTCAGGGAATAAGTAATTTTCAAGCTATATCAACTATTCGAGGATGTTAAAAAAAGATGAAACCCAATTCATTTTTTCAAATTAGAATATGATTAATAACCATTAATATAGTTAGGATCTGTGTCCCCACCCAAACCTCGTGTTGAAATGAAAACAACCCCCAGTGCTGGAGGTGAGACCTGGTAGGCGGTGATTGAATCACAGGGGCAGATTTCTCAGGAATGATTTAGTGCCATCCCCTTGGACTCTCCTCAAGATAGTGAGTTAGTTCTCAGGAAATCTGGTTGTTTAAAGGTGTGTAGCACCTCCCCCTCCTCCCCCACTCGCTTCCTCCCTCCTGCTTTCACTATGGAAAGTGCCTGCTCCTGCTTTGTAGTCAGCCACAAGTAAAAGCTCCCTGATGCCTCCCTAGAAGCACATGCGGCCATGCTTTCTGTACAGCCTGTGGAACCCTAAGCCAATTACATCTCTTTTCTTGTAAATTACCCAGTCTCAGACACTTCTTTAGAGCAATGCAAGAACAACCTAACCCAACCATACTTGACAAAAATCATATATAAAAGATAAATTTGCCAGGCCCAGTGGCTCATGCCTGTAATCCCAGCACTTTGGGAGGCTGAGGCAGGCAGATTACCTGAGGTCAGGAGTTTGAGACCAGCATGACTAACATGGTGAAACCCCTTCTCTACTAAAAATATTTTAAAAATTAGCTGGGCATGGTGGTGGATGCCTGTAATCTCACCTACTTGGGAAGCTGAGACAGGAGAGTCGCTTGAACCCGGGAGGTGGAAGTTGAAGTGAGCCAAGATCACGCCATTGTATTACAGTCTGGGCAACAAGAGTGAAACTCTGTCTCAAAAAAAATGTGAATTTATAAGATAATATCATCAGTGAATTCACATGTAAAAATTCTAAATAAATATGTATATATGTCAGATTTCAGAAGTATATTAAAAATCATGCAATATGATTAAGCAGGGTGTAATCTGGTAATGCTAGGTTTGAAATCTATTAACATAATTTATCAAGTTAAAAATAATAAGAGAAAACATGATTGTACATTTGCAGTCCTATTAAATTAAAGTGTATTCACATAAAAATTTCTGAAAAGAAAAATTGTTAAACTAGACTTCACAATAAAAAACTTTTGCTTTTCAGCCAGGTGTGGTGGCTCACGCCTGTAATCACAGCACTTTGGGAGGCCGAGGCGAGCGGATCACAAGGTCAAGAGATCAAGACCATCCTGGCCAACATGGAGGCACCCTATCTCTACTAAAAATACAAAAAAATTAGCTGGGTGTGGTGGTGCGCGCATATAGTCCCAGCTACTCGGGAGGCTGAGGCAGGAGAACTGCTTGAACCCGGGAGGTGGAGGTTGCAGAGAGCCGAGGTCGCGCCACTGCACTCCAGCCTGGCGCCTGGTGATGGAGTAAGACTCTGTTTCAAAAAAAAAAAAAAAAAACTTTTGCTTTTCTGAAGACCATTGAGAAAACAATATGGTCCACAGACTAGGAGAAAATATTTGCAAGTCACTTATCTGATAAAGAACATGCATATAGAATATGAGAAAAATTCTTACAACTTAATAAGAAAGTAAACAACATAGATTTTAAAAGGCAAAATATTTTAACAGAACCCTGATCAATGTAGATCTATGAACTGTAAATAATCATACAATAATAGACTCCCATCATTAATATTAAGGTTTTATAAATTTAAATTAAAAGAAGATATTACTACACACCTGGCTCTAATCAAAAAGACTGACAATGCCAAATGTTGGAAAGAATGTGGAGAAACTGGAACCCTCATCCATTGCTGTGGGAATATAAAATGATAAAGCCACTTGGGAAAACAGTTCGACAGTTTCCTAAACATGCATCTGACATCCAGACCAACAATTCTGTGTTTAGCCACCTACCTAAGTGGGATGAAAACATATGTTGGCATGAAAACTCTCCAAGAATGTTCACCACAGTATTACTCACAATAGCTCAAAACTGAAAACAACCCAAATGTCCATCAACTAGTGAATGGATAAACTGGTACATTCATTCAGTGGAATACTTTTCAACAATAAAAAAAGGAATGGATTACTGATACATGCAGCAACATGATGACTCTCAGAAACTTCAGATGCCAGACACTAAAAGTCTCTATGTCATATTATTCCATTTACATGATATTTCCAGAAAAGGGACCAGAAGAGACAGAAAGCATGTCAGTGTTTGCCTGTGGCTGGGTGTGGGAGCTGAGCCTGACTACAAAGGGACAAACAGAGAAAGTTCGGAGGTGACAGAAGTGTTCTAAAACTTGGCTGTGGTGGGAAGTTTCCAGTCATATAAGTTTACTAACACTATCCAACTGTGCACTTAAAATGGGCGGATTTTAGAGTATGTAAATTATACCGCAAATGCTATTTTTAAACGTTTCTGAAAGGATACTGTATACGTCTGTTTTGTGCTGCTATCAAGGCATACCTGAGCTTGGGTAATGTGTTTGGTTGGTGCACAAGTAATTGGCACTAGCATCTGCTTCTGGGTAGGACCTCAGGAAGCTTTCGCTCTTGGTGGAAGATGAAGGGAAAGCAGGTGTGTCACATGTTGAGAGAGAGACAAGAGAGAGAAGGAAGGAGGTGCCAGGCTCCTTTTAACAATCAAATCTTGATCTCGTGAACAAATAGAGCAAGAACTCACACATTGGCATAGAAGGGCACTGAGCCACTCATGAGGGATCCACTCTCATGACCCAAACACACCCCACCAGGTCCCACCTCCAACACTGGAGATCACATTTCAACATGAGATCTGCAGGGCACGAATATCCAAACTACATCAGATCTATAGTGCATCTAAGGTGATTTGTTTATTTTGTTCTTGAGTTGTTTATATATTTTCCTCTCAGTGAGAATATACAATTGTAATTTTTATTTTAATTCCCCCAAAGAGAACACCATGAGAATGACAGGAGATACAGTTCCTCAAATAGTTTCTGCCATGGGGTAGGGTAGATGGTTGATAAAGAGAACGTTCCTTGTTTATACAAAAATCCCCTTTGTTCCAGGCACCACTACAGCTTTCGATTCCACCCTAGACACTCCAGGTCAGCATTAGAGGCTGAAGCACACCTGGGTGACTGACAGATGCTTGTTCCTTCAGAGGGAAACTCTTTCCTCACCTCCCACCATCTCATCTGCAGGATGCTTTATGACTGCTCTTAACAGGCTAGCCTGCCAAAGACGTCTCTTCCCCAGTGATTCCTGGGCTCCTACCACTCATTTCCCGGCCACAGTCATAACACGCTGCTGTGATAGCAAAATTGTTTGCCTCCGGAAAAAACAAAAAAACTATAATGTCACAACAAACAGAAGCTCATGGGTTTGGTAGGTAGAGTGCAGGCTATGCAGCAGCAAACTAGATGGAGGAGAAGTTGCCAGGATCTTCTGTCACACACACCCTTGGGGGTGGGGTGGAGGATCAGAGCCAGAGGCACTTAAGTTTTGCTAGTGGCAAACCCCAAAGTACGGACTCTGGGATTGATCGGTCAACCTTGCCACGTACTTGAGCAGGCACTGAGCCTTTCGGAGCCTCTGTGTCTCAGTTGCCTTGCAAACCTTTTGTGAAAACAATTTTAGAAGAAGGCAAGGTCTGTTGCAGCATGCTGCTCAGATTTTTAGTGACAACCTTGCTCTAACTCTTCCTGGCAGTGTGGTGAACTCTGGGAATCAAATGATAGCTCAGGTTGGGCATTAACTCTCCAACAATGGGAATTGTCCCTAAAAATGGGGTTTCCAATGGTGTAGTGTATTTGAAGTCACTGGGGGAATGATTGGGGAACAGGGTAGGGAAAGTTCAACAAGAGGATTGAGCCAGAAGGAATATTGCCAAAACCCTGCCTTTGTGGGAGGGTGGAGTATTAGGAACTGGACTTAATCTTCTGCTGCAAACAACTAGGAAAGGAGAACAAATATATGAAACAGCACTTTCCAGGATGAAACAAGGGGCACTGATTCTTGAGAGCTGGGCAGGGGAGAGGTGAACCCCATAATCATCCTGGCCCTCTGGCTGTGAGCCCCTCACTTTCTGCCTAGAGATGAGTTCCAGATCACAGGCACAGGAGGAAGCCAGACTTCATAGCCTCACTGAATTGAAGAGATGGAAATGGAAGTTCAGGGAGGCTGAAGTGGCTGGAAGTTGCAGGACATATTTCCAGAAGAAAAGAACAAACCCAAAAAAAAAGCTCCAGAAATCTGCAGAGCTATCCCTTTGAGGTGTACTAGTCCTGTTTGCATCAAATGAAATGCCACAAGACCAGGCAAAGAACCAGTGGGGAGTTGTAAACCGTGCAACTGCCAGAGTTCACACAGGGCAGGAAGACGCTGGAAGTCTGGCAAGGAGAATGGAGAGTCCTCATTATCACCTGGGGCATTCAGCGGGGCCTCAGAGGAATTGCACCTAAACATTCAGCCTGAACCATCCCAAGTGAGAGCGACACCTGGCCTGCCCCGGCAACTCCCAGAAGCAGGCTGGAAGCGATCTAATAATCCATAAGCAGCTCAATTGCTTTCCAGAACAAAATCCAGACACTCAGCAACACAAAAGTCACTGTGTCCGTCATCCACTGACAATTACCAGACGTACCAAGAAGCAGGAAAGTGCGGACTATAAGCAGAAGGAAAAATCTGTCAAAAGAAAGATCTGAGAAATAGCAGAGATGATGGAGCCGGCAGACGAGGACTCTGAAACAGCCATTGTGTTTAAGCGTCTAAAGAAAAACAGGGACACGACAAAGACAAAAGTAGGAGAAAGGAAGAAGAAGCCTCCAAAGACAAAAATCACTCTATCTGAAATGAGTATTTCACTACATGGGATTAACAGTCTATTAGATACTACCAGGAAATAGCTCAGTAAATTTAAAGACTTAGAGAATAAATTTATCCTAAGTGAACCACAGATGTTGAAGAACCAGCAGAGCCTCTGTGAGCTATAGGACAATATCACTCAAACATAAACATAAAAGGGAGAGAGGCAAAAAGAAAATGCATAAAATAATGGCTGAATATTTTCCAAATTTGATGAAATGTATAAGCTCACATACCCAAAAAGGTCAATGAACCCTAGGAAGGATAAACACAAAGGAAAGCAGCCAATATATGTTGTAAACACATTGCTGACACCAATGATAAAGAAAAAAAATGCTAAAACAGCCAAAGGGAATAAAAAGATAATTTATAGAGAGAGGATCAAAAGCTTGAAATCCTTTTGAAAGGCCTGGGACGTAGTTTCCAGAGAACAGGTGGAGGATTGGGCAAAACCCAATCCTACTGGCCAGAAGAAGGGGTTTGGACTTGATTCAAAGGGTGGTGGGGGATAGGAGGGCTTTAGATTCTGCCTTCAGATCTGTGTGGAGGAAGGCACACTCTGGCCTCAGTGTGGAAAACTGTCGGAACACCCAGGTGAGGCATCCGTGGAATGGGGCAGTGACAGAGGGGACAGCACAAGTGCACCAACCAAGAGGTATTTAGGACATGGGGTCCCCCGGACGTGGGGTGGACAACAGAGAGCAGGAGGAAGCATTGCCTCTGGTTGCGCCCTAAGCAATGGGTGGACGTGACACCATGAAGCTAGAAACACAGGGAGGAGAGAGTTGGGGAGAGAATGAGTTCAGGGCCGGGCAGTCCCCATGAATGTGCCGTGGTGGTGGTCCTGCAGTAGCGTGAGGTGTGCTCATAGATGTGCGCTTGGCGAAGATGGAGAGACCAGGGCTTCTCCAATGGAACTGCGTTCCACTCACCCTGCCACCTGGAGACCTTGGTAGGAGACAGACTCCAGGTTAATCCGTCTCTAGTAGGATAGGATCTGCATTTCTAAGGAGCTCCCATGATGTTGATGGTTGAGATGCCACAGTTACTGGAGCAAAGGTAGAGCATATACCCCATGGAAAAGGTATTTTGTTGTCAATATTTCTCTTTTTCTCACCCCCAGTCTGTATTTCCAGAAGCAGAGATGTTCTCTCTCTCTCTAAAGAAAGCAAAAAACAAAAACAAAACCTCTATCCTCTCTGTCAGCCGCCACCCACCCTCCCCCCAAAAAAGACAAGTGTCAGGGAACTGGCTGCTTTCCAGATTTCCCTGCCTGGCTCACCCGCTCTTAAAATGCCCTCAGTCATAGATGCTTCTAGAATGTGAGCTGACCTGGAACACTGCGTCAAGGGCAGCAAGGCTTTCAAGCAGTTTCCTGGAACAAGAAAAAGAAAGAGAGAGAGGGGAGTGTTTCTGAAAATTAGACTTAGCATATCGCACAAGTGGCAAAGAGGAGAGAGACTGGATTTGTTGGAAAGAATGCCAGCTGCCTGACTGATGCACCTCGCTGCCTCTCAGTCTTTTCACCCATAAAACAGAGGCTGTAGCACCCACCTTGCAAAGTGCTTGTGAGGAGGAAGCGAGATTCCACATGTGAACTGGTGTCTCTTCAGAACGTCCTGGCCTCAGGGTCAGCTGCACCTGGGCTTCAACCCTGGTCTCATCACCTATTATAGAAGCAGTTCTTGAACATCTTTATAAACTTGTCTGGGCCGCTTATCAGGTAAGGATCGCAAAAGTCACCATGCAGGTGTGTGACAATGACAAAACGAGTCAAGTCCGCAAAGCACCTAGCATAACATCTACGTACCACAGGAGCCCAGTTTATGCTAGTTAATTCCTCCCCCTTCCTCTGCTGGAGACAATTTGTTAAGAATTCACAAAGACCCCTGTTTATCCCTCCAGTTATTTTTAACATTGCATAAATTGCTTGCCATTCTCTCTTCTCTCTCTCCCATTCCCCCTTTGACAGGCCTCCCACAAGCCCACCTACACTGGGGCTGAGAAATTCAAAAGGAAAAACAATCCTTGCTGTAGATTAGCAGATGACAACACAATGCCAAGTCATTTTCTCATCAGGCGTCCCTGACGGCATCGGTGCTGTGGCTGGCTGACCCTGCCCACCGCCCTTCTCTGTGTCGAGGCACATCTCCCACCCTGGTGCCCAATTAAACTATCCAGTTTCCAGAGTCTACTCGCTGGGACCCCTCAGAGCCCAAGGCAAAGAATGTGCCCAGTTTGTGAAAAAGGAAATCAAAGTGCAACTACGAAATGCTAGATGGTCTCCAGAACCAAAAGTGACCTAAGGGCTCTGAGCTTCGGCCAAATTAACCACCAGACCCACAGGCAGGAAGGTCTTCTCTAAAAGACTTCAAATGAGCACGTCTGAAGTTGGACGCTGCCTGCCTCAGTGGCTGCGTCATTGCAGAATGAGTTTCTAGTTCCCCTACAGGACCTAGTTTCGATAGGAAGAGGTCTTCCTTGGGTACAGCCAGTTGGGTTGATTCAGATGAGTGGAAGGCAGGGAGGGCCAGTAGAAAGCCAGTTCCAGAGACTGAGGTGTGGGCTGCTGAGCCTGTGCCAGCAATATTGGCTGCTGCCCCCCTATAGAAGATGGGGGGATGGATGAGAGGTCTTGAGGATACGGATCCCATGGATGACAAAGAGGCTTCAAACACCCCTGCAGGAATAAGTCACCTGGGTTTGGAAGCAAAGGAGGCCAGGCATGAAGGACGACTTTAGACAAGGCATTGAGCTGCTGTGCATCTTGGATTCCTCGTCTGAGAAAGAGGCCAGTCACCATTATGAACACTACTGACCTCAACTGCAGAGAGACAGAGGCCCCTGGGCTAGTGAGCAGTGACTGCGTACATGTCATGTGCTTGATTGAGCGGGAACACACAACAGGGCACTGCCTCCCACCAGAGACCTCCACTGACATGTTGACCAAGACCTTCAACTGCTTCCTGGAGACCAAAACGACACTTGTGCCTCAAAACCAGCCCCTTCCCAGTACGGCAAGACCGCCACATGGCATCACAAGATGGGTAAATGGTACATGATTGAAAAGCGTGACCTCTTCGTCCTGGGAGACAGTTGTGTCCTCCTCCTGGTTTCTGGCACCTTGTAACCTCAGCCCATGAGGACTCTTCAGTGACTTTTCAGTGAGTACACATGCGCTGAAGCTTCACTAAAGAGCTTAGCCTTGAGTCTGTCTCCTTCATCCAGCATTAACAGGTAGAAGTAGCTAGAATTGTATACATTGTAAGAATTGTTGGGAAAGACAGAAGTGGCCTTTGTGGTCTTTGAGTGTCCAGCAGCCCCTCCCCTTCCCTAGACACACCTTGATGTCTTTTTATTTTTAGTGTAACTCCCAGAGAGAAAAGTGAGCAAAGCCAGGATTGAGCACAAAGTGTCCCTCCCATGTAAACACCACCCAGGTCTCAATTTAAAAAGGAACATAAAGCTTTATTGAAATATAATTCACAAGCCATGTAATTCACTCGTTTGAAGTGTCTGATTCAATGCTTTTCAGTAAATTCAGACTATTGCAGTCACTACTACAATCAGTTTTAGAATATTTTCATCACCCTAAAAAGAAACCCCAAAACCATTGAGCTCTTACTTCCTCAATCCCCTTCATCCATCCTGGCCTAGAAAACCACTAATCCACTTTCTGTCTCATGGATTTGCCGATTCTGGATATGTTATATAAATGGAATCACACCATATGTGGTCTTCCATGGCGGACTTCTTTCGCTTTGCAGAGTGTGTTCTGTGTTCATCCATGTTGTTCATCCATGCTGTAGTGTGTATTAGTACTTCATTCCCTTTTAAGGCTGAGTTGTATTCCATTGTGTGGATGTCCATTTTATTTCTCCATTTATCAGTTAAAGGACTTCTAAGTTGCTTGCACTTTAGGACTCTTGTGGATTATCCTACAAGGAATATTTGTATACAAGTTCCTGCCTGGACATATGTCTTCATTTATCTTGGGTATGTACCCAAGAATGGAGTTGCTGGGTCAGATGATAATTTGGTGTTTAAGTTTTTGCCAAGCCAGATGGTAACTTTGTGTTCAAGATGTTGCCAATTTCCTTTTGAGGAACTAGTTCTTTTCTACTAGATAGAGTCTCACAGGATCTCTGATCATCCTGCCACAGGGCAGGTACTGATTCAAATTGAACCTACCTTTCTTGGTTCTGGCCCATTTCCAAGTCTGCATCCCCTGCTTTTCTATTGATCCTGAGAGTCCTAAATATCCTTCCACAAATTCCTCGTTGGCGAGGTTAGCCGGGGTCTGCTTTCTGGGGCATGCATTCAAAGCATCCTGTCCCATGAAGCTTCTCACTCAGAGCCTGCGTACTGTCGGTGGGCAGCTCAGATCAGGGGGTGCCACGGCATAGCAGGCAGGCCTGGCATCACGCAGGGCGGGGTGGCTGTGATACTGGATCGCTGAGGTTTAGAGAAGGAATCCAGAACAATCTGCCAGGCCCAACAGGGGGAACCTTTGTAAACATCTTCGTGGGGAATGCAAGGTTACATAGCTGACCCTGGGGGTCCTCTATCACATCCCCCTGACCCACCTTCAATTTCAGCTTCTTGGACAGTCCTGTGCATGCTCAGACTCACCCTGTGCTGCAAGCATCTCCCCTCAAGCACAGCCAAGCAACTCTCCCTATTCTGCCCCTTAGCCTCCCCAGCACTGTAAGGGATCACTCAGCCTTGCATACAAAGAGATGCACGGAGTTTGGGGCCCAGAGTCAGTGCATGAATGTCCCAGGCTCTCAGCCTTCTCTCAGACAATTCAGAAAGGAGTCTTCTGTGCTTCTAAGAAGTCCTAGTGAAACTGAGCTCTACTGTAGATGGCAGTGGCCTTATTTGAGTTCCCTAATACTGGCTTTCCCCCTTTCTTAATGTTCTTTCCTGCTTCTCAAGATCACCTCCCAAATAAACCACCAGCACCCACGTCTTTGTGTCAGCATACACTGTTTGGAGAATCCAAACTAAAACAGTATGCAAATGCTCTTTAAGAAACAGTATGACTCCACAATATACATAGAAGACAAGAATGCTGGGCCAGAATTCAGGATCCCAGGGCCCAAACTCTGGCTCCATGGGGCTCAAGCCAGCCCTAAGATCCCATATCTGTAAAACAGGCTACTTGGACAAGTAGCCAGTGAAGGCCTCTGCCCTCCATAAACTGTCTTAAGAGACGGTGTCCCTGATCCTGGCTTGGGCATGGCCGTCTCTTCTTGGGTCTTAGGTCTCAGCTATCTATCTCTCTGCAGCCAGACACCTCTGCATCTTGCCAAGGACTCCAGCTGCCTAACCCATTTCCAGAACCTGTGGCTCTGCAGGCAGTCAGGGCTGAAGCTGTGGTGGCTTGCTGTAACCATTTCAAGTCTTCACTGAGGTCATTCTTTGCAAAGGCCATTTGCAGCCCTCAGCAGTGGCCACACTCTGCAAACCAACCTCCCAGACATTCCTATCACTCCACTCGGCAAACCTCACCTCCAGACCTGGCTCATTTTCAGATAATGGGGCAGGGTTCCTGCATATGATAAACTGGCTTTATCACAGTCCAAAAGTTGTGAAAACATTAGATTCCAAGCCTACCTCTGCTTCGTTCATTCATTCATTCATTTGTTCATTCAACTGTAGCACTTATTTAAACCTAGCCTCTTCCAGCCACTGCATGAGGTCAGAGTACATAGCAAAGAATAACAGATTCTGCTCAAAAGGAGTTAGTCTTGGGGCAAGGCAGACAAATGGGAATTGCATTACAGGGTGGCGAGTGAAGGGAGGGCTGGGGCGGGGGCAGTGGGCAACGGAGGAAACTGAAGAGGTGCAATGTGGCAAACATTTCCATGGCTCACTCCACATCTTCCCAGCCCATAGTGTGCTCCAGCCATTGCTGCCACCATCAGTTGCCACAGATATGGCCTGACAGCACCAAAACCCAGCTGCACCATGTTCTGTTCCCTGCCCCAGGGCCTCTCTGGCACCACCGGGTGGCTGGATCCCCAAAGGAGCCCACTCAGCCATGCTGGAACATGTGAAGGGTCAACATCCCCTGGGCGGCTGGATGTGGTGGCTCATACCTGTAATCCTGGCACTTTAGGAGGTCAGGAGTTCGAGACCAGCCTAACCAACATGGTGAAACCCCACCTCTACTAAAAATACAAATATTCGCTGAGCATAGTGGAGGTCTCCTGTAATTTCAGCTACTTGAAAGGCTGAGGCAGGAGAATCACTTGAACCCGGGAGACAGAGGTTGCAGTGAGCCAAAATCAAGCCACTGCACTCCAGCCTAGGCAACAGAATGAGACTCGGTCTCAAAAAAAAAAAAAAATTCCCTTGACAGCCATGGGCCAATGAGAGGGCGTGAACAGCTGGAGAAATGTTCCCATGTTTGTTATCTAGGGTGTAAAAATTCTCAGGGACATTCCAGAAGGTTCCTGAGAGTGTCCCCAGTTGCTTGCAGTTGTAATTGGTTGAACGATACATTCTCGGACTGGCTTCTTCCCCTCCTCTTCCTGTTTCACTCTTTCCAGTTTGCTCACCCTGGGATCACTTCCCAAAATTAAATACCTGCATGGAAGCCATTGCCTTAGGATCTAGTTGTGGGGCTAGAGTGGGGAGGCGAAAGCGGAACAATGTAAGAGAGGCAATTAACCTCCTCGTAAAGTGGCCAGGAAGAATTCCTGGAGGAATTGACTCCTGAAGCCTGTGTAGGGGTGGGCTAAGTGAAGAAGGAGGATGCCGAGGGCTTCCCAATCCCAACCAAGGATCAGACACCAAGGGCAAAGCCATAGCTGTGAGAGAGAACACTGTGCCTCCTACAACCTGTACAGGGTTCACCCAGGTGTGGAGGGCCGTGGTGAGAGGTGATGCTGGGGAAAAGGGCAAGACAAGGTCATGAGGACCTTGTGTGCATGCCGTGGATGTTATTGTGGAAGCAAAGGGGAACCATTGAAATAATCATACAAAGGCACAGCCTCTCCATATAAGATGTGCAACTGTGTGTGCCTTATACAGCACTAAGTGTCATGCATGCACCACTTAAAGTGTCCACCCCATATCTAGATGAGGAAACTGAGGCGAAAACTGCACCGCCTCGCTCAGCTGAACAGGGACAGCAAGGTTTGGGCTTCTCCTCCTCTCACTCTGTGCTTCTTTCTTAGTTATGTAAGAGCTCCTCCACTCAGGGCAATTTTGCCTGCAGGGAATGGTGAATAAACTCTGGAGACATTTTTGGTCACAACCGGAGGAGGAGAGTGCTGCTGGCAGCTAGTGGGTAGAGGCCAGGGGTGCTGCTCAATAGCCTACCATGTGCAGGACAACCCCATGGCCAAGAATTATCTAGCCCCGATGCCAGTCGTGCCAAGGCTGACAAACCCTGCTCTGTGGAATGCATTGGCACCGAAGCTCCCCTCCCTGTCTGCTCCTCCTCCACTAGCTGAGAACTGGGTGATGATGGGAGCTACTGCCCATGGGAAAGAGAAGAGGAAGAGGCAGGCAGAAGCCTATTGGCCAGCAGAGATGGCACCCCACGTTGTGGGACTTGATGCTTTCAAGATGCTGGTGGTGGTCACAGCAGGGTATGTCCTCTGTTAGTGAGTTAGCCTCTCTTAATGAACCAACACGAGGGATGGGTTAACGAACACAAGATTTTTGTGCTGGTCCTGTGTAGGTGGCAGGTGGGAGAGAGCTCTAGGACACCAAAACATGGAGTGGAACAGGATATTTTGAATTTTTGGAATCAAAACTTCAGTGGAAATTCCACCATGGGGCCTTCAGAGATATAAAACCCAGAGCCAGAAAGCTAGATCCCAGTGCAGACTTCCAGCTCGAGGAACAAAAAAGCCTCCAGCTGACTTTCTGCAAAGCTAACATTTTTGACATTTACAGCAAGGCAAAGACAACCAGAGCCTGGGGTGGGCATTGTAGAGTGCTAGTCCAGGCAGAGTGAAAAGAGGTCAGAGGGGTTAAGGCCATGCCCTCAGCAGAGAAGGAAGCTGCATGGGCCCCGTCATTTCTCCTGCAAGTGCCCTGAAATTCCTCTTCTGCTAACTCTTATTACATAGGGGGACAAATATGATGGGTTCTTGGAGAACCCATCTTGGGGGTGAGTACCTGCACCCCTCTCTGTGGCTGTTCCTGGTGGGACAGGACTCTGAGGTGAGCCTGCCAACCCCCATCCCACCCACCTGAACCACTCACCTCCATGGCGGGGGCCCCGGCAGCCACGCAGCCAGCACCCCCTTGCCCTCATCGTCATAGTCCCAGCGCCCCAGTTCTTACCAACAAATCCATGTTTTTATGGCCTGCTCTTCATTGCTCATAAGCTACCCAAATATCCTGAACATTCTGCCACAGAGGCATCATCTCTCAGACTTCCGTGCATTCCCGGAAATGGCTCCAAGTCCGACCACACATGCTGCTTTTTGTTACCAGATTGACACTGGTTCCTGTAATCTGTGTGGTCCAGGGGTCTGACCATAGGGCTCCCCAGGCCTCGAGGTTCATGCTAAATGAAAGCCTGTCTACTCAAGAACCTCTGTGAGAATTGTTAGGAGTCAGTCAGAGTTAAGCTACTCTTACACTGGCTCTGCTCCGGAGGAAAAGAAATTCCACCTCCTTTCCGCGCTAAGCCCATCTTTGCCCTTCTCTCACAACTTGTTCAAGGGGGACCTGCAAATCAGACTGGAGCACATCCAAGACGCTGACTTGGGCATGGTCCAGGTGAGCAGGCTCGCCGTGATAAAGAAGCCACATCTCCACCTGGTCTCTCTCTTGTACCTCTTGCTGCAGGCTGAAAGAGGCTGTGGACCCTCGGGATTGGTCACTCCTTTATCTCAAGCATCCTGTTTCCTGTGTCCTCAGGTCTGGCCTGAATCTGCATGTTCCCCTCCTGTGGCCATCTCTCCTCCTATAGAGAATGCAGTGTGATGATTAGCCAAGCATCAGACATATAATATAATAGCCCCTTCATAGATAGTGTATTTCTTTCTTGCATTACAGCTGGGATATAGGAAGTCTGGAGATCTTACAGTGAGTTTCTTTCCATCAAGGCTCTTTCAATCTTTCCATTTCACCATGCATGGCCTCTACTCCTGAGACAACCTCAAGGTCCCATACGGCTGCTACAGCACCAGCCATTATGCCATATTGCCTGCAGCAATACCAGGTTGTAGGAAGGAAGGAGAGCTGAAGAGGAGCAAAGGGCATGAGCCCACTGTCTTTTAAAGAAGGTGCTAGAGGTGGGTCACTTCCATTTGCACGTTATTGATAAGAACTTAGTCAACTATCAAAGGAAGCTGGGAAATGTGATCTTTCATTTGGGCAGCCGGATAAAAATAAGGGTTGTATTAGCAAGGAGGCAAAGGAGAAACAGTATTAGGAGACAAATTACAGCCTCTGATGCAGTGGGTGGCTTGAGCCAGGGTCTGCCCCTATGGAGCCTGGCAGCTTTCTCCCTGTGCACAGCTGAGTACATATTGGCACCAAAATTTGACTTCCAGGGTGAGGGAAGTAGGAGATCCCGCTGAGGTCTCCTTGCCTAGGCCCCATGTTCCAACAGCCTTTGTCCGGGACTCAGTGCTGGGATGGCATGTGTTTTCTTGCCGGCTATCACCAGTGCGGCTCTCTGATTCCCATCTGCCTCTAGAACTTGAGTATAGCTCTCCTGGCACTCTGTAGGAAATTCTGAGTGCCCAGTTCCAATACCATCCAACCCTTCCAGACCCCTCTGCCTGGAATCTTCACCTCCTCCATAGGCTTTCCCTGCCCCCTGTCGTGCCCCCATCTGTTCTTAGTCATTCACTTCTCTATCCCATTGAGTCTTCTTCATTGCGCTTGTCTCCACCTGCACTCATTAGCTCACCTTGTTTGTTTCCCATCCCCCACTCTGCTACATAAACTTCAGGACATATGGATCGCATCTGTTTGTTCCCTGTAGCCCCCACCACAGTGCCAAGTGCCTAAAACGTGATCAATAAATATGTCTGAACAAATAAATACTGTATGAGTAAGTGAATGAATGAATAAATGAATGCACAGAACCATTCAATCCTTCCCCTAAGACTCCAGGATATGTGTGCTCCTGTTTTTCCCCGCTGCAGCCTACTGTCCCACTCATTCTATTACCAGGACCCTCTCCCACCCAGCCAGGCTCTGCAGTGTCTCGAGCTCCCTGGCTGCCTGTGTTGCACCCCAGGCGGCATGGGGAACCTGAAGGAATCTGAGGTTCCAGACGCTGCTCCATCACCCACTAGCTGGGTACTGGGAAGAAATGGCTCAATCACTGCCAGCCCTGGTTTGCACACCTGAAGTGGAAGAGTAAGCTACTGTGTTCACCTGGTCATTGGGAGGGACTTGGAGGTCAGCATTTCTAACATTATGTATGGTGGCACTTCACATTGATTCCCTCCTCCTCAATGCCCCTGAGACCAGCCTTCATCCCCTTCATGACAAAGATTCATGACTGTTTATCTAAGGGTAAAGCCTCTGGCGTGTGCTAGAACTATGGCTTAGAATCTCAGGCAGGGACACTGGGACCTCCTTCTCCTTCCAACTTCACAGAAGGAGGCTTTCAGGTACAAGATCTGTGAAAGTATCCAGCTCTTGGTGTAAGTAAAACAAAACAGGTCATCCCGCTCATGGTAGGACACTTTGCAGGTAATTGCTAACCTTGGAAATTCACACCCACCCATCAACATTCAGCACAAATGTCCTCTCCCTCCCCTTCTCCCTTACTTGGACTCATTAGAGCTCCTTCTTCCTCTGATGGCATTTTGTACATTCATTTATCCCAGCATTTGCATCACTGTCTGTGGCCAGGTCTTCAATTTATCTATCCACCCATTCATCCATCCATCCAACCATCCACACATCCACCCATCCATCCATCCATCCATCCAATCACCAAGTATTTACTAAGCACCAGATACTACTGAGGAGACAGAGCCAAACAAGGGCACTGTCTTGACTTCCACAGACCCCCACCCCCTCCAGCCCATAGAAAGCAACATCCATGAGGTAGACACATGTCGAGGAACAAGAATCGGCTTCCCAAGCGGATCACTGACCTCAGTCTTATGAGTGCACTAGGAAGATCCTCTAGGGCAGCTGGGCTCTGCGTTCGGAGATCCCAGACATCAGGTAAGCAGGGGAGATGGGCTTGCCGGGGAGAGAGGGGCAGGAGTGGACATATGGGAGGACGTAGGATGTGGCACAAGGCAGCTGCTTTATACACAGTCATCACTGAGTGGCAGGGTGAGTTCAATAAAGCAATATCAGTAATATCACGTATTATTGAGAAAGAGTATTGATTACATGCCAGGGACTGTAATACATGCCATGAACCATTGTTTCACTGAATTCTCTGAACAGTCTTGTGAGAGGAGAACTGTTATCTCTGCTTTACAGATGAGGAAACAGTTTAGCACTTTTGAGGAATGTGTCAGGGCCACACAGCTAGTGAAAGGCAGATCTCAGCCCAGAAGCTACTGACTCTGCAGCCCTTGCTGTCACTCCTGGGCTGCACCCCCAACTATTAAAGAGTTCATCATGGAGAGGTAGGGGAGTAGGGGGGAAGGGGCAGTGAGCCTTGCATTACACCAAGCCCAAGGCAAAGGGGCGCCTCTGAAGGCCACTGAGCAGAAGGATTGCATCTGACGGTTAACCTGGACTGGGAGCTCTTAGGTGTCACAGGCTGGGTGTCATTTTGTAGTTAGGCCTTTGCCAACCAGCACATTGCTTAGCACATAGAATGTTTGCTGCAGCATGACTGAAAAAAAAGTCAGTCCTTCAATGAATGAATAAATCAACACGGTGTTACTGGACTTTGGAGTCAAAGACTATCTGTTAGGATTCCATTTAGTAGTGCATGACAGAAAACCCAGAATCGTGGCTTCAACAAGATGGTAGTTTATTCACTCCTTTGCAAATAAGTCCATAGGCATGCAGCCCAGGATTGGTATATTGTTTCCATAGGCGCTGGGACTAACTCTATAATCTCCTTGCCTAATCATTTTAGCACATGGCTCCTATTATCTATTATGTAGGTCACCTCAAGACCTAAAACAGGTGCTGGAGCTCCAGCCATCACATCTCCATTCCAGGTAGTAAAAAGTAGAAAAGTAAGGAGTAAGGTCTGCACCATTCATTTTAAAAGGACTTCCCAAAGTTATCACTCAACTTCTGCTTATATCTTATTGTCCAGAATCTAGTCACCTATCCCCCTTCTGGTCCCAAAAGAATCTGAGAGTAATAGTCCTTTTACCATGGGCATTGCTGCCCTACATACGTGTTGTTATTAAGGAGGAGAAAGAGGATGCTTGTTGTGGAAAGCAACCTGCAACCTTTGCCACTAGAAGTGAGCAGCTTTGTGCAAACCTGAGCACAGATGGAATCTCTTCCTGGTAAAGGAAATGCCCCTTCACCTCCTGGGGAAACAGTTATCTTAGGGAACTCCGGGAAGAGGAGGACTTGGCAGCTATTTAGAAGATTACATCTGCCTGATAAAGAAAAAGCGCTGAACTCCTGTGATTGCTCGTGAGAACAGAAGATAGGAGTGCTTGGGGGGCTCCAGGCTGCTGTCCCCAGCAGTGGGGCCCCCTTATCATTGCCAGAGGAGAGTCTGCTTGACAAGACTCATTAACGGGACCCAGCTGGGATTCCACTGGCATTCTGGAGCTGGATGTTCAGAATTACCTACCTTCAGAGGAGAAGGGAAGTCCTGGGCCAGAGCATGCCTCCCTGGGCAACCGCATGCCCATTGGAGAGTTTTAAAGCTGATAGAGAGGGTGAATCCATGGGCCATGCATGCCAGCCAAGTTCAAAAGCACCTCTACAGTTCAATGAAAACATTGTGAAAAAGTCACAAAGAAACGCTAATTCTCCCTTACCCAGTGCCTAAAGCTGATGCGGCCCAGGGAGCCATGGCAGGAAGCCACACAAGCTACTGAGTCACTGCCTGCAGCTAGAGAAGGCATGCAGAGGACATGAAGTGGTGGCCGCGATGCTCTCAAAGGAATGGGGAGGACGGTCCAGGGTCTGGACCTGACTCCTAGACGGCACCGACTCTGCCTTCCCTGGGGTAATGCCAAGAGAGCCATTGCAGGGACCAGTCTTGGTCCCTGGTTCACTGCCATTTTGGCCAGAGGCCATTTTCTGTCTGTCTGGAGGGAAAACCTCTGTACACTTAAACAGAGTTTTGAACAGTCTTTCATTCGTTCCTAACAGAGAGGCCAAGTAGGGCTTATTATTGTGCCTATTTTGCAGAAGATTGCGGTGAGAGAGGTTTAAGACATCTGTCCAAGCTCACCAGGGCATGAAGCTGATACTAGGCTCTATCTGTCTAACATTTAAGGAGGAGGCTGTCAGTAAGACATGTGGACTTGGGAGAAAGGGCCCCTTTCCCAGCAAGGCCCACACTCATTGACCTCCATCTCCTAAAGTTAAACTCAGCAGAGATGAATAATGAGATCTAGCCAGCACCTGCTCCTCCCTGGTCTCAGGCACTTCCCCAGTTTTGCTGCCTGGGGCTCAGGACTGATGACACCCAGAGATGGACACTTGTGGAATCAGGTGCATGGCCAACTTTGTGGTCAGCTGGTGTGAGCCAGCACCAGCCTCTGTCCCCAGCCTCTCTGCCAGTTGCCAGGGGAATGACGGGATGACATCCATCTCTGTCCTGACGGGGCAGATGAGGAGCAGAGGCAGACGGCAATAAAGGTCAGTGCTAATTCCCAAACGCCTGCAACCGGATTGAGGAGGATGGGACCTCGCAGATCCCCACAGCCTACTGTACCAGCAGCAGCACAAACACAGCACCCAAATTTCCACTACCAGTGACTTTGGGTTCTCAAGAGCCCTTTCAAATGCAAATATTTCTGTAAGAGGGAATCACCTGAAGTGACAGAGTCTTCAGTTTCCGCCTCTGTAAAATAGATATGAAAACTTCTCCCACTCACGGCAAGGAGGCTGAGAGGCTGCCAGAAAAATTGCCAGCACAAAAACCGGGACAGTCTGTAACCCTGAAATGTTTGGGTTCATGAATGTGTGAAATAATCATGACAGCTTTTGGGGTCAGGGCAAGGAAGGACGCATGACACCTGAGGTAGGTGAGCTGCCAGTCCTCTGTGCAGGGCCACTCTGTTCCCAATTTTACCCCCAGTGCCCACCTGATACCCCCCAGCCAGTCTGTTCATGGGGGGTCCTATAGCAGGGATCTCTTCTTTGGGGCTAGAGTTGTTGGGGCGGGGGTGGTGAGGAGAAGGGAGAAGGACTAGCCAAAGAGCTGGGAAAGGACATGGGTGGGGGGGTAAGAAGGACAGTGCCTTGGAGAGGAGCCGGAGAGTGAGATCCAGCTGGCCTGATGCAGAAACCAGCAATCCAGCACCTCCCCAAGCACCAGCCACCACCATCATCACTTATTCATTCTTGGAACAATGTGCTTTGGATTTTATAAAGCATTTTGACATATTTGATCTAATTTGATTTACTCTAAGGTATATATTATAACCCATTTGGCAGATGAGGAAAGTGAGGGTCAGAGAAAACCCCATAGTGGGTGAGGGATAAAGCAAAGCCAGGTCTCCCTCTGCCCTGTCCTCTCTGTGTGAAAATTACAGTCTCTGATTCTGGGAAACAACAGACCATACCTGTCAAGGGATTGTGGAGAAGAAAGGAGAAAAAGTCTACCAAAGGAGCTGGACACCCTGCGGGTGTGTGCATGTGTGCATGTGTGTGCGCATGTGTGCATGCATGTGTGTATTTTATGAGGTGGGGGCAGACAGCGCAAGAACCAGTGATTAGCTTCAACTAAAGATTTTATTACAAATGTATTTTGTGCTTCTGTATCTTTCACATTCTGACAGTTACTTCTGTAATTAGATAAGAAAAGAAATAATGCTTCAAATATATATATATATATATATAATTTTAAATGAGAGAAAGTCATTAGGTTATGGAGAAATCCACTATGGATTTGGAGTCTGGCAGCTTGGCTCCTAGCCCTGAATCTTTCCCTGCCCAGCTGTGTGACCTTGGCCCTGTGACCTCCCCTACTCTGGGCTTCCACTCCCTCATCTACAGCGCAAGCTTTGGGATGGAAGCGCCTGCAGATCCTTTCTCCACTGGCCTAAGTGGTTTGTGAAAAGTTACTTCTAAAGAGAAAGCAGCTCAGGGATTCCCAGTCTGAAGCCCTAGATTCCAGACGTTCAAACCCACCCCCTCTCCCCTGAGGATCTGGAGTCAGGGCATGGTCACATTTACCCCCTCGCCATCACAGGGAAAGAGTGAGAAGCAGGTCCCTGTGATTCTGACACATTGTTTCCATTCACTGCTAACCTGTTATTAGCAGGATTTTCCTAAACCTCACCTCTATTTTCCAAAGGCACGCACTCTGAGCATAGTGGCTTTCTTATCCTCTTCCTTAGCTCTCCAGAACTCAAAGCCTGGGGAGGAAAGAATGCACACTCCAGTTTCTGATCAGAGTACTGCCTCTCCTAGCTAGTTCCTCACAGGTTACAGTTTAGAAGCCTCCTGGAGACGTCTGGAAGCTCTGATCCCTGTATTCGCTTTGGGGCTGTGTCTCTACTACTTCCAGATGTTTACACAGCTGGCTGGATTACTTAACTGCATTGACATCATACACCTTGATATTTCCTCTTTACAAAAACAGTTCAGATGGGAAAGAAACTGGCTATTGAGAATCTGTATACCGCAGAACTAACCAAAATAACATTCCAGCTCTCCAGGAAGCCCCTGGATGCCCTCACTTGCAGGCACTGCTCTTGCACAATTGCATGGGCCTCCGTTTCCCTATCTATAAATTGAAAAGGTGGGTTTGGACAGTCCAAGATCCTCGGGTGCAGAGAATTGATCTGAAGTCGCTTGGAGAGTCCATTTCCTTCCTTTATACAGATTTGGAACCTGAATCCTGGAATGGGGAATGTATTTGATTCAATTGATAACTAATTACAGAGTACCTACCGTGGTTAGGTAGTGGGGTAAGACTAGTTAGACACAAAGGAGGAAATAAGATCACACTGGTGCACGGCTCCCTGTGTGCCCAGCACTGCCCTAAGCCCTCTCTGGCTAGCATCAGTTTTAAGCCTCATAACAATTCCAGGAAGTCTGTATATTTCTCTCAGCTTTATAGATAAAGAGACTGAAGCTTAGAGATGACAATGAGTTCACCAAAGCTCACAAAATCTGCTGTATCCAGGAATTCCAACCTACATGTGACTGATTCCAGAACCTTCATCCTTAAACATTACCCTATACTATTCCCCAAACATTTACTGCCCTCACGAACTGTCTAGTCCAAAATGAGACACAGGTCAAGGAGGCAACTGACATTTATAGCACCAGAATTTGGCAAATGCCACCACCAAGACCTGCACCAGGACCTCAGAGGGCCCTGGCCTTATAGGATAAGCTGCCCAGGGAAAGGGGCATTTGGGCTGGGCTTTGAAGGCTGAGCAGGTGTCTGTTGGGCCAAATGTACTTGTAGGAAGACACACAGTGTCTCTATCTGGTGACAGCACTAGGTCCTGACATTGTTCAATGCTCCTCCTTGCCACCCCTGCTTTCACAGCCTTCTCATTTTAGGAAAGGCCCAGAGACTTTCTGGGTCTAGATGTCACTCTGCAGCCAAGGGTGGCTTCTTGGCACAACCACCCCCTATCAGCTCTGTAAGGCCAGGGTCAGGGCCTGTCTGTGTTTGTGCCCCTGCACCTGGCACAGAGAAGGGCACAGTCTGTATTTGCTGAACAAATAAACATTTAGTCTTTCAGGAACTGTTTCCCAAGCAGCAGCAGCAAAATAAACAACGAACATTTGTTGAGTGTTATGCGCCAGGCCGTGTGCTAAGTCCTTTTCATGCATCATCTTATTTAATCCTCCCAAAGCCACACTCTGGGTGAAGAACTATTATGTTGCCTCCTTGACACATGAGGTTAAATAACTTGTCCAAGGTCATACAGCCAGCAAGTGGCAGAGCCTGGATTCATGCCCAGGCCTGCGGAACTTCAAAGCCCATGCTCTTAACCCCTCTGCCACCAGCGCCTCTTTGCTGTGGCCTCGGCACCTTCTTTGTTCCCCAGGGGGAAGGGCTGTTGTAAGCAGGCCTGAGATGCCACAAACCTTCCAGCACATCCTGCCCCTTTGTCCTCTGACATCTGTTTGCCATTTCCCCTGCTCCAGAGCCGGCCAGGCCCTGCCTCCTGCCTTGCCGTAATTCAGATGTCAGGGAAGATGGAAGCCAGTGGTGCCTGGTGTCTGAGCATCTGAACTGGCAGAGAGTAAGGACAGCCTGGTGCAAACACACATTTGTTCTGTCAGCCTGTGGCGTGGCATTTGTCAGAGGCAGGGACACACGATGCCACCCACACCTCCCCAGGCTTCTCACCACGCCCCACCAGACAGTCCAGTACCGCCCTTCCCTGGCACCCTGCAAGGCCACAGCTCTAAGAAAGTGAGAGAGAGGGGTTCCCTAGCTCCCACTCTTCCCCCCCGCCTCCTGCACTCCCCAGTATCCTCTTAATATCCGCTCTACACCTCCACCGTGATAGAATTTCTTTCTCTTTTGAGCCAGGGTAGGGAAAGCTCTGAGAATTTTTGAAAACAGCATTTTTTTTTTCAAAATATAGTTGCAAAAAAATTGGCCCCGAGTGAATTCCCACCAAAAAAAAAAAAAAAAAAAAAAAAAAAAAAGTGTTTCATGGTGCCACAATTTTGGGAGATGTTGCTTACTCTGCCCTGGTCTTACCGGATCCCAATGCGCACTTCAATGATGCAGGCACTGACGTCCTGCAGCATTTCCAAATGTATCCTTTATCCTCAGAGCATGTGTTCCAGATGTAAAAACATTTCACAAGGCTGGAGGGGAAACAGGCCCCAGTTGGAAACACACCCACCAAAAGGAGCTCCCCCTTCTCTGCAGATTTGTGTAGCATGGAGCTGCCTGCTTACCGTACTGAATGTGCTCTGGGCTTTTCTCAGTGAGTGATCCTCTGCACCCTGCCAGGAACTCCCTGACTCCGCCACTCCAGAAGGGACTTTTCTTGCAAGTCCGTTCCGAGAATGATGCCTGTGTGGGACAGCTCCAGGGAGACCAGGATGGGCTTTGTGGATGCAGAGCTACTTGGGACCCCATGAGCTCGCTGGCACTGAAGGTCCCAAGGCCAGGCAGGCTGACTACTTGGGGAGTCAAGCCTCAGAAAAGGGGTTGGCTACTCCCCACTTTCCATTTCTAAGACACTGGGATTGCACTCAGGCAGAGCAAGCACACTCTCGTCAGGCCCTCCAGGAGCAATTCCCTATGCCAGTACCCACCGTCTTTCGGCATCAGGCTCCCCAACCACAGGAAAGCACAAAGAATATGGCTCACCCGATGTCTCTTCCCGGAGCCCTGCATGTGTCTGGCCCAAAAAGAAACTAGAGGCGGACGTATGGAATGAGTGTTGGTTTGAGGTCAGCCGCTGTTGCAGGGTGGATTCCCCGGCAAGCTGACTCTGAGCAGGAGGTTAATGTGCAGAACATTAATGAGGGGTGTTCCCAGGATCCACACCCATGGGAAAAGGGAAGAAAGCAGGGAGAAGTGGAGGGAGAAATCCAGCTACGATGTAGTCACAGCAAGACTGCAGCTGACCCTATGGGGAGTGCTAAAGCTGGATGGCCCTTCAGGGTACCCTGAGTTCAGGCAAAGGGGTTGGGCCCTTCTATGTTGGCCAGTCACTGGATATGGGTCTCCCGGGGAAGGGCATGACCTTGGCAGTGTAGCTTTCTTGAGTCCATTCCTGAAGAGGGCTGATAGCTGATGTGCAGGGCTCTCCACTGACAACTCCCAGCAGCTTGGGGCATCGTCCTCCAGACCTGCAGGGGAGACCTGGGTGCCCAGCCCAGCTGGTGGCTGTCTGGCACTGCTCCCTGCGGCATCACCACCCACTGTTCTGGGCCTTCCTTTTCTCCTGGTCCCTCTGCCCAGGCCAGCTCTTCCTTCCCTCCTTCCAATCTGCCTCATTGTAGGCCGGAGTCTGCTCTAAGGAACAACTCTTGCATGGGATTGGAGCAGAATCTAGTCACCCTCCATGCTCAACTCTGGCTCTCCAGGGACCTCTCTGGGAGCTGAGAGGGGGCCCCTGGCTGTCCCTGAAAAAAGATGTCCCCTGAGCTGAGGCTTCTAACTGCAGGAAGAGATATTTGAGTCTGTCCCTCAACCAGGTGCTGCCTCTGTGGGCTCTGGGCGTGGCCTCTGTCTCTCGATGCATCTTCTCCTTTGCCCTCCTCCCTAGTGGACCTCTAGCCCTGCCCCGATTCTCCTGTCTCAGATTCTAGATATAGCCCAACTGCCCTGCTAGGATCTAGGTGGGTACTGCACTCTTCACAGAGAAGCAGCTGGGCTGTGTGGGACCTCTGGCTCACATTTCCTGGATGTAAATGATTGTCCACTTTCATATGAGATCTTATGTCCTGGAATATCAGTTTCTTTATCTGTAAAATGAGATTAATGAAAGGCACAGCAGAGGCACTGGGTAAATGTCTGTGGGACAAAGGAGTAAGTGCATGGCTTGGGGCATGCTGCTGAGGGACATAGGCCTGCCAGTGTCAGACCAGGGCTGGGCTTGGAGCGTGTCCACGGCATGGTGGTTTAGAACCAGGGCAGAGTGGGGCAGGCCCTATCCATCACACGCCAGCGTGTGCCTTTGGCAAAAGGATGCACTTTCTGTTGTTAGTTTCTTCTTTGTGAAGCAAGGATAATAGTGCTCACCTCCAGGGGTGTTTCAAGGGTTGAGTTAGACCGAGCACACAAAGTCGAGTGCTGGGCACACAGTCAGCCCCCGGTGCAGGTGTGTTTTCATTCTCCCTGTTACGTCAGTTCTGCCTGACTCTGGGTCCACAGAACTTTCCATCGCCTTGCACAGCCTGCCTTGATCCCCTCTGGGATGAATACTCTCCAAATCATCGCCCAAATAAACTCCTCGGTCAGACCTTACAGTGCAGCCTGCCTGCTTTAACTCAGAGTCTGAGCTCATCCCTCCTGTATCACACCCCTTAGAGAGCCTGTGAGGCTCCCAAGAGGAAGAAATGAATTGCTCAGCCTGCAGCTTCCCCCTGCTGTTCTTCTAGCTGGCTGGGGTCCCCATTAGCGAAACAGCCCAGCCTTCCCCCAGCAGGAGAGGACACTGGCTTCGCAGGGTGGCATGGAGCTGCGGGAGTGCCCAGTTCCTAATGGAGGGCGATGGCAATCCCAAACACTGCCCATTAGCAGCGGCTGCCATGACCCCAGCCACTCCCGCAGAGCAAAGCTTCATCTCCAAGCGTCCTGTCCGTGTGCCTGGTGGATGTTTTCCCTTCCCAGGGTTGGTCATTAGCACTGAAGGGCGTGGCTGCCAGACTCCAGGGGGCTTTCTCAGCAGACTGGGGAGAGAGCGAGGAAGGCGCATGGAGAGAACAGTGGGCTGGTCCCCCAAATGGTAGCTGTTGGCCAATACGCAGTGACCCATGGGCTTCCTTGGCCCCGGCCACAAGGTACCTCACACGCTACTGCAAGGTAGACATGCAGTAACGAGAGTCTTCGGCTCATGGAGCTGTGTGGAGTTAGGGCGGTCACAGCTCCATGGTTGGGGAGGAGGCTGAGAGGAGTCTGTTGAGTTTCACACCGAGCCCCACAGTCAAGACCTAGGGATAAAGAACACAGGCCAGGTCCCAGAAGGGAGGGGCGTGCAGGGCATGAGGAATTCTGACAGGAGGGGCTACAGGCACAGAGCAGGAGTGTGGTTGTGGTTGAGGGCTATAGTTCCAACCAGATCCAAAAGAGGGCCCAGTAGTGGTGCCTGGCAGACCCCCAGGGGTGAAGGGGAAAAAGAGGTCACACCCCAAGTACAAGGCTTGGAAAACTCGTAGTAAAATCTTTTAGACTCACTCATCAGGTTGCTTCCCATCTCCCAGTGCCTGCCCCCAGCCCAGCCTGCCATGGCAGGTTTTTCACCCCACCTCACCCTCCTTGCTTTCGATTCTTTGAAAATGTTCCCAGCTTTTCCCCACCCCAGGGCCTTTGCTTATGCCACTCTATGCAGCAGGAGATCTCCACCTGCCTCAGGCTCCAATACCAGCTCCTATCCTGCCCTTCTCAAAGCCTGGACCAGGGAAGGACCAGCCTGCCCACCTCCCCTAAACTTGTGCCCACTGTCCCGTTATCCTCTACTCCAGCATCTGTTCTATTTCTTTTAGACTTCTTATCATAATTTATACTTACAGGCTTCTTTGATACTTTATTTGTTTATTGTCTGTCTCTTCCTCCAGTTGAAAGACTCTAGGAGGGCAGAGACCACCTCTCTCTCTCTCTCTCTCTCTCTCTCTCTCTCTCTCTTTCTCACCATTATCTCTAGCCCTAAACATTCCAGAAGACCTCAGTAAGTGTCAGCTGTTATTTCTACCAGTTTATTACTGCCGTGGTGGTAGTTACTATAGGCTAGCAATAAATATCACTTGAACTCTGAGTATCAAGACTCACTATAGGTCCCACTCACTTGAGGGGCTGTGATAGCAGATGTGTCAGGCCCTGGGCAGGCAGGAAACTCCGGGCTGCTTACTCTGCACCCTTACAGGAGGCCAATTCATCCCCAGAGTGAGGGTGAGCGAGCCCCGACCCCATGATCCCTCTGCATCCAACCTGCCTCTTCGGGGCCTGCCCAGCTCCTGGAGTCATCCCAGAACCCCCGCCCCCAGCACACATTCTGTCATCTCTTCACCGTGAACTGTATTTAAAATGTAAATAAAAAAAGGCTTTTAGGAGATTTAACTGTTTCCCTTGGTATTTAAATTATTCAATTATAACTAAAGCTATTAAAATACAGTTAATTAAAATTGTTAGATTGTTTTCCTTTGCACTGATCGCAGCATTGCCGACTTCTCCCTCTAGCTGTTTAATTCCTATTAAAAATGATAATGCCTTGCTTTATTCATAAATGCAGCAACCTTCCTGCACATTCTTCAAGTGATCTCAACACGAACCGCGCCGCGTTCTTTTCTTCTAGCAGTGAAGCGGAAATTCTGCTGTAGTCTTTAGAGGTTTAATCAGCAGTAAAAGGCCTCAAAATTTAAACATTAGCATTACCAAGTCACAACAAATAATGCAGCCCCCTGCAAAAAAAAAAAAAAAAAAAAAAAAGTTTAATTCAGATGCAACGTAATGTCATGAGAGACCAAAGGAGAACCCTGAAGTTTAATAAAAGGTGGGACCCAAATAAAGATTTTATAACTCACAACATAAAATCACCCGCTCTACATGTTAAATATTTTATTTTGAAAGGTTTCATGGCATTTCCAGTGGGAATAGCTCTGTAGTGGAAGTACAGATGGGTAAGTGCTGCCGGAACAGAAAGCTCACACACACAAAAGGAAGACAAGAAGCCTTCAAGGACCGGCTCTTAGCTTGCTGAGTTTGGTGTGTTTAAGATGGCGCACCCTGAGAAACTAATTGGTTCTAGTGTTTAAACTCCTGAGCCATGTGTTCCCACAAGGATAATGGCTCTTGCAGGTAACGATGGGCAAGGTGGCAAAGGTATTTAACTTTCTTGAATGTAGCAAGTGTCACTTCCAGCATTTGGAGTGATTTGTGAGCCACATGTGGTGGAGGGGGTGAGCCTTCTAGTCCCCAGATGGAGAAACGGAGGGTATAGTGATGAAATCAGCCCAATGCCACCAAGGGTGACCATCAACAGTGTTGATGAGGAGCCTTCTATGAGCCAAGCCAGTGTGAGTAATAATTATCCTGCCCTTGAGGAACTCAGAGTCCAGCAAGGCCCTTATAAACCGCATACAGGATACAAGTTCTGATAGCGTTTGCTGCAATAAACTATTACCACGGGGAGGTGGAAGACTTTGAGAGAGAAGGAAAGATTGGTACTTTGGCTGGCTGAGAAGATCTCCACTGGCCAAGAGAAGGAGCACAGGGGAAGATCAAGACAGCGAGGCGGGAAGGAGATGGCAATTCGGGGACACCGAGTATTTGTTAGGGCTGGAGCACAGGTTGGTGGGAAGAATGTGGTGGGAAAACATAAAATCTTAGGAACCCTTTCAGGAAAGGCCTTGGACCTCATGCTTAGGAATTTTGACTTTAATCTGAAGGTTGTCTACAACTTAGAGGCCAACTAAAGCCCATTAAAGACTTATGCCTGTCACAGAACTGGGTCCTTGGGAGGTAGTTGGTGTTGTTAAGTGTTATTAGTCTGTTCTCATTCTGCTAATAAAGGCATACCTAAGAGACTGGTTAACTTAGAAAGGAAAGATTTAATTGGGTCACCGTTTCACAATGCTGGGGAGGCCTCATGATCATGGCAGAAGGTGAACAAGGAGTAAAGCCAAGTCTGATACGGCGACAGGCAAGAGAGCTTGTGTAGGGGAGATCCCCTTATAAAACCATCAGATCTCGTGAGACTTATTCACTGTCATGAGAACAGCATGAGAAAGACCCTCCCCTATGATTCAACTACCTCCCACCGAGTCCCTCCCACAACACATGGGAATTATGGGAGCTACAATTCAAAATGAGATTTGGGTGGGGACATGGCCAAACAATAACACTGAGTAAACCAATGAAGGATCTAATGCCTCTTGTGCACTAATTACCTGTGGGAAAGCCCTGGGTTTGACCAATAAGCTAGTGGGTACCCTATCCAAAGGATGGTCTCTGCCAACCTGAGCCCTCGGATCTTGGTCTGCCAGTGTCCTGGGCTCTCACATTGGCACTATGGTCTTCCATGTGGACCCATCCACTTTCATATTCTCTGTTGGGGATATGGGCTTTCTCCTTTGTGCAGCTGCAGAACCGTAATCGCTGAGCTGCCTAAGTTCGCCACATGTGCCTCTTGGCCCAGAGGGGCACAATGCCCAGGGAATTAGAAAGAGGGGCTGGATTTATGTTCACATCAATCCTGTTCTTCACCGGCGAAATGCAAGTGAAAACCACAATGACACCCGCTGTGTAGCCGCTACAGTAACTGCGAGCAACAAGGCGGCCATGCCAACTCAGTCCATCCTGAGGCCAAGACGTGGAGAACCCAGAACCCTCACGCACAGCTGGCGGTGTGACCACCTTGGAAGACAGTTGAGCAGTGTCTTCATGAGTTAACACATCCCTCCCGTATGATTCAACCGTTCCACATCCAGGAAGAGGAGTGAAAGCCTATGTCCACACAAGACATGGACAATTGTAACAGCTTTATTCATAAGTGTCAAAGAGTGGAAACAGCTTTAGTGCCCACAGAGGAATGGATAAACTGTTCCATATCCATTCAATGGAATACCACTCAGCAATAAAAAGGAATAAGCTATCAATACATACCGCAACATGGATGGGTGAAAGAAGCCAAGCAAACAAGAGTGCATACTGTATGATGCCATTTATATGAGGCTGGTGCAGAAATCATTGCGCTTTTTACTGTTGCTTTTAATGACCAAAAATGCAATGACTTTTGCACTGATCTATACAACATTTTAGGTAATGCAAACTATCTGTTGTAACAGAAGGCAGTTGTCTGGGAGGTAGGGGTGGATGGAAAGGAGCCATAGGAAGGAGTTATGAAGGAGCAGGAGACTCGGGCGTGACAGTTGTGTTCATTCTTTGACAGTGGTGATGGCCTCGTGGGTATATATGCGTGGCAAACCTACAAAAGCATGTGCTTTAAATATGTGCAGACTGTTGAATGGCAACTGTGCCTCAACAAAGCTGCTTTTTAAAAAGTTAAAAGCACCAGGACTTCAGAGTTTTCTTCTCTTTCACAGTTTCAACTGTGGTACAGTTTCACATGTACAGAGAAGTAAGAATAGTCCAGGACCCCCACACGCCCCCACCCAGATACACCCACCACTCACATGTTGTCTCTGTCTCTATTTTGTTTCTCTGAACTATTTGAGAATTAAGTTGGAAATGTTGTTCCCCATTCATCTTAAATGCTTTAGTGTGTATTTCTTTTTCTTATTCTTTCTTTCTTTATTTTATTTTATTTTTTTAACAGAGTTTTGCTCTTTCACCCAGGCTGGAGTGGAGTGAAATATATGATCTCAGCTCACTGCAACCCTGGGTTCAAGTTATTCTCCTGCCTCAGCCTCCCAAGTAGCTGGAATTTACAGGAGTGTGCTACTACACCCAGATGATTTTTGCATTTTTAGTAGAGACGGGGTTTTGCCATGTTAGCCAGGCTGGTCTCGAACTCCTGACCTTAGGTGATCTGCCCACCTCAGCCTCCCAAAGTGCTGGGATTACAGGCGTAAGCCACTGCTCCCTACCTAGCGTGTATTTCTTAAGAACAAGCCACTCTCCCACCCTCCATAGTATGGTTATCAAAATCAGAAATTTTAACACTGGTATGATACTATTGTCTGATCTGGACTCCATATTCAAATGTCCCCAGTTGTCCTCACACTGCCCTTTTTAGCTGTGTTCTCCACACTCTGAGATCCACTCCTCAAACCCACAGCTCATTCCACTCTCATGGAGTTCAAGGCCTGGCCCCATTGCTTACTCATCCCATGACTGCATGGACACTCACCCCCTGCAGCCTGAGGGAAGGCTGAAGGAGAGGACGTCTGTGCCGCATCTCCGGCATGCTACTGTGGTGAGGGAGCTTTAGGGGAGTAGGCGGCAGCATGCACACCTCAGTGCACCCAGGGCCACTGCCCCAAACACTCTTCAAACACCTGCAGTGTGTAGGCTGGCCTCATCTCAGCCGGAGCCCTGTGGTCTGGCTTCTCCTGCCCAGCCTCTCCCTGTCCTCCTCTTGCGTCCTCAATATTGTCATGCTGACCCAGAGCAATAAGCATTTCTGAGCAGCTCATCAAAGGCGGTCATCCTCTGGCAAGAGACAGGTGGGCTGCAATTGTGACTTTTCAAAAGCTTCAATTGATGAAATAATTCTCTCTGGAGTTTTTTGGAATATAAAATTTTTCTTCTTGTTTAAAAAAATGTGTCTTTCCTTTTTCTTCTCCCCCTTTTACTATATATTACTCAGTTCTGCAGGAAGTTCAGTCTCAACAGTGAAGATGCCCTCATCCAGGCAGGCGGTGTCCCTAGTTATCAGCCCCTTCTCTCACGGCCCCCTTCCCACACTTGAACACACAACCTGTACCTCCCTGGATACAGCTGACCCAGGAGGGTGGACCCTGATCAGGAGGAGCAGGAGCAGTGGCTGCTGCCTGGGAGGTAGCCTGGAGTCAAAGCTTTGCCCATTTGGGATAATGACAACTAACTCATCAGGTCATGTCTCTTGGAGAGTTTAAATGCAGTAGGGACTTGGCTGCTTGGGTCGGCATATGTAATGCAAGTGGAAAGGTCACCAACAGAAGGGCGCAGGGGAGCTCAACCTGCAGTCATGAGCAAACGGAGGCTGCATGTGGACCTGAGATGAAGACACGTGGAGAAAACGGAGCGGTGGGCTAGACGGAGCTTGAGGTCAGTGTGGTGACCGAAATGCCGATATGGGAAGCAGTGCGGGACCCACACGTGACAAGAGGGAGTGAGGACACCACGTCCAGATGTGCTCGCCTCCCTCCAGCCCTGCAGACAGCTCCCCCAGATTCTTACACTGCCTGGTTGTATCTGCTTCCTAGGGCTGTCAAGGAAACAAATGACCCCAAAGTGATGGGGGAGAGAAGTCTGAAATTGGGGCGTTGGCCCAGTGGGCTCCCTCTGGAGACCCTTAGGGAAAATCTCTTCCAGACCTTTTTCCTGGCTCCTCGTGGCTCTAGCCACGCTCAGCCTTGGCTGGCAGGCACATCCTCCAACCTCTGCCTCCGCCTTCACTCAGATCATCACACGACTTCTCACCTGTGTCTCTGTGTGTCTTCTCCTTCTCTGTCTCTTCCAAAGACACCTGCCATTGGATTTAGGCCACCAAGGTCTAAATTCAGAATCAGCTCATCTCAACATTCTTACATTATCTCTGCAAAGACCCTTATTTCAAATGCCCCATTCTGTGGTTTCAGGTAGGCATGACTGGGGGTAAGGGCCACTGTTCAACCCGGCACACCAGTTGTAAGGGTGAAGGTACCAGTCTTCAGTATGGTTCCCTGGGTCCTTGCTACAAGACTCCAAAGTATGGGCTTGTTTGGACAAGTGTGTATTCCTTGCAACCTAGAGAACCTTGTTTTTTAAAGGAGTATGTCTCATGGGAGGAGTGTGGGCTTTTCTAAGGGCTAAAGCATCTCAGGTGGTCTCTGAGCCTCATTCTTCAAATCTCAACTTTCTAACAGCCCCAGCTGGTCCAAGGTTATTGGGCAACTGGTGGAGAGGACGTTGAGAAAGAAGGGTTTGTTAGAGAGAAGACGTGTAGTGCTGGAAACAGACGCAATTTGTGAGTAGTGGACGGCACAGAGATCCGAGAGCATGCAGACAGCCTGGGAGGGGGCTGACGGCAGAGAAGCCTACCTGAGTTTCTTACTAGGCAGTAGCGTTGGACCCACAGTTACTGCTCTGAGCCTCAGAGTCTTCACCACTTACTCAATTTCACAAATACCGGTTGAACACCTGTTAGGTTCCAGACCCAGGCTGGGTGGTGAATGCACGGCAGTGGGGAAGGCATGTCCCCACCGGGGCTTGACAAGCTTCCCATGTGATGGAGGAGAAAGGTTCACGAAGGACCAAGGCGTCATCAGGCGCTAAGGGCTGCACCAGCATTCGGTACTAGCACCCTGAGAACACTGATCGTGAGGTGGGCAAAGAAACACCCCCAAAAGAGGCGATGCCAAGCTGAGTCTTAAAGAAAGCTTTCGAGTTGTTCAGGAAGACAGCGGAGACCAGGGACTCAGGCTGAGCTCAAGGCAGGAGCTCACGGTATGGCCCCTGGAAGTGCTCTGTGTATTCGAAAAGGACATCACCACCTCCACGGGGCTGGAGGGCAGGAAGTGTCGTGGAAACCGTTGGAGAGAAGCTTGTAGAGAGAGGCAGAAGCACTTGAATGCAAAAGAGTTGGGGCTTTATTCTGTACCCGCTGGGGCCATTGGAGGCTGTTAAGCCTACTGTAGGATGAACAAATCTGCAGTGCAGAAAGATCACTCAGGCAGCAAGAGGGGACAGAGGGCACAGGCTGGGAGCAGGGAGACAGGCAGGGAGCTATTGCAACAGACCCGTGAGAGATGACAAGGGCAGTGGCATGCGATGGAGGGGAAGAAGTGGATGCAAGAGGCATGTGAGGGGCAGCCTGCACGGGGCTCGGCGACCTCACACCAGCCGGCTTTGCCGACCTGTCTGTGGGTCACAGAAGATAATGGATGCGATGCACTTTGAAAGCCGCAGAGCACCGTGTCTGGGTGCCGTGGCTGGTTTTGACTGGATCGTGAAGGGCAGCCTCTCTCCTTCTCCCTCGCTCATCTCGGCTGCTTGCTTTTCCTTGTAAGCAAGGGAGAGAGGGGAGGTGAAAAACAGAGACATTAAGTGCCAAAGCTTATGTTAATACAGCATTAAGGTTGAAAATGTAATCTCCTAGGAGTCAGGAAATTCCGAGCAAGGGGTTTCCATGGCAACCCAGCCACACCGCTCCTCTGTCCATTCAGGCCCTGTTTTCCTTGTTAAATATGATCCCGTCGTATATTATATTTTATCGAGTTAAATGTGCTACCCACAGCATGCAGAGCTCCAGCCAGCAGCCCTCAGAGCTGCAGGAAATGAGTGTGTGTGTGTGGGGGGGGGGGGGCCAGGCGTGGGAGCCTTCAGAATCTGCCTGATATAACACAGCCACATCTTAGGTCCTCGTATCTAATAAATGAGATGTAATTCCACTAACAGCAGCTCCTGTACTCACCAATGAGCAAGGAGGCTGCAAACCTTGTGTTCAGAAGGGGTCGTTCAGGGTGCCTGCCCCTGCTGGGGTGGGTAGGTGAGGGACATGGCAGATTCCAACACATTCCCAACAGGAGGGCCCAGCGGCTCAGGCAGGACCATCGCTGCCACCCAGGGCTGCCTCCTGGATGCAGTTCTGAAGAAGTGAACTGGAATTACCTGGCCCAGTGGTTCTTCTCACATGCCAGCCAATTGAAGATCAGCTGTCACTGTTCGTTAGCATCCCAGGGTGCGCTGGCACCAGTAAACAGATGCAGAAAGGAAATTTGATGCTCCTCCAAACCCTCTCTCCCCGCTAACAGAGTACAGTGGACAAAAGACATCCTCGGTGGCAGTGGGAGTTAGGAGGAAGGGGGAAATGACTGTCAAGCAGGGCAGCTAAGTAGTGGAATGTGTGACGGAGAAACATCTGTAGGATAATGCGGCGGAAAGAGCATGGAATGTTAGAATCAGGCTGACCGACCTCAGCCATCTCCCAGGCATTCAGTCTTCAGCAATTCCCTTAATTTCCTTTTGTCTTAGCTTTTTCATCTGCAAAATTGGGATAAAATTACCATTAACCTCACACAGGCTTGTTGGAGGATTAGATGGGATAATTGATGCAAAAGCTCACTGTAAACTTCTAAATCTCTGTACAAATGTCACTCTTCCAGGGAGCTCTAGAAAACCATGCCGGATTCTGGACTACTACAGTAGGCTGTAGAAATTTTGTGATCAGTTCTGGAATTCTGCAGTGGGTTCCAGAATTCATGGATGGGTCTAGAACAGGGATAGACAAACTTTGTCTGTAAAGACTCAGATCATAAATATTTTGGGATTTGAGAGCCATGCTGTGACTACTCAACTTTGCCAGAGATAAGAAATGAATGGTCATGGCTGGGTTCCAATAAAACTTTATTTACAAAAACAGAAAGTGAACCAGATTTGGCCTGTGAGCTATACTTTGCTAACCCCGAGTCTACAGCGATCTATGTAGGAAAACAAGCTTTTTTGTGTGAATGCTGCTCCTCTGCTCAGAATTTAACCCTCCCTCGTTGGCACCCTCCTGCCCTTCTACCTCCCACCCACTCACATCCATACCTCTTTCTTTGTCCAGCCAACTCAACCTTCCAGAACCCCCAGTTAGACAGAGCTGCTCCATGAGCAAATTGCAGTCACTTTTGGCCCTTGCCTGCCTCCCTCACAGACTGTGAGATCCTTCCAGCCACCAACCGCGTCAGCCAAGCCCTAGCTTTTAGTCAATGTTTGGTCAATGTTTGCAGAATGAGTGGTATGAAAATACACAATATCCCAAGGAGCTGGGACATTGTCATTCTCTCACAAAGTCTGAGCTGGGATCGTTTCCAAAGCCTCGGGTCTGGGCACCAATCCTCTAGTTGTGAGCTGCTCCGTCAGGGCTTCTAGAACCATCAGTAGGCAGTATCACCTTTATAGAGGCAGGCCAACTTGAGTGTCCACAACACAAGACTGGGCCCCCCTGCTTTCTACATAGGTGTGGTGGTGCCTTGGGGCAGCAGGCCAGATGGGCAGGAATAGGTCAGCAAAAGGCTTTAGCCCTAGCGAGAAGGTGACAGCCACAGCACCCTTCCCTCTGAGGGAAGGTGCCCCGTGTGATCAAGCACATGCGTCCTGCTCGTGACAGTGCAGCAGCCTCCTCATGCTGCCCTCGGGGAGCCTTGGCCTCCTCCAGTCTGATAATGTGGAAGCTTCTAGAAGTGCAGCAGCTTTCCCATTTGCAAGCTCCCCCTATCCTCCTCCTGGGCAGAGCAGACGGGCAGAACCGAGTTGTGTAACTCACCTCTGAGTCACACTTCCCCTGCTTCCCCCAGCACGGCATCTGCTTTCTGCCTGACAGAACTGGGCTTCCTCAGGACAGCCAGACAGGCGGCTATTGTTCAAAAGTCAGGGCCAGGTTGATGGGCTCTTCCACCCCCAGTAGATGAGCTAGGATGATGTCACTTTTAATTATGATGGTGGGGGGACAGGTATAGGGGTGTGTGTGTGTGTGTGTGTGTGTGTGTGTGTATGGAGCAGGGTTCCACAGGCTTGTGCAATGTGCATGTATCTTCACATTGTGACATGTGTGTGTCCTTAGTACAGGCTAGTATATTGCGTAGGTGCGTGATGGGTACATGTGTGCTTGCACACGCGGGACTTTGTGAGTGCATAGGCAGAGGCTTTTGTGTACACAGGAGGCTGTGTGCCTGAGAATGCCTGCTATGTGGGCATGTGCTTCCATCTGGGTCTGTGCGTGTCTTTAATTTAGGCCGCCTTCTCCTGGAGGATTCGACAGCTTCCACCCTCTAGCCTTGGCAAATGAATATTTTATTATCTCTCTTTTGCCACAGTGTTAGGCAGTTTTCCTAGGAAGAGCTAGAGCATGACAAACTCCAGCAGACAGAGAGGAGGCCTCTGATGTCAGAGCCCTGAAAAGCAAATCACCCTGAGACGACGTCCCGGGAGGGCTCACAGGCTGGGTGTTAGTGCCATTAAGAAGTGATGAGTCAGCCCTTTTCCCCGTTCCCCAACAGCGTTCTCTCGAAATATAAAGCCAGCATACCCATTTCACAGGAGGCTGAGGGGAGCTCCCTGCCACTCCTCCTGAAGCCAGCCCAAAGCTATTTATTTTTTTTCCTCAGTTCTTGGTCCTCCTGTCAGGCAAAATGCCGGATCCTGGGGACAGAAGGTCACCGCATGACCCAGGGTGGCAAGTGAAAGGTCCTGACTTCTCCCCAGGCTCGGGGTGAGGGCCAGGCAGCCAGGAACACAGGAGGCAGGAGGCCATGGAGGCACTGGGGGAACACTAGTATCCAGACAGTGAACAAAGACAAGCAAATAAAGGAAGTATTTGTAAATAGGTCGTTTTCACATTTCACTGCCCCTCACGGCCGTCTGCAAGGCTGGGGAGGACATGTCTCAGGCTGATCTGCCAAGGAATGGGGTGTACACCAACCAATTCTAACCACATTGGTAGAGGGTTGGCTGCCCCCTAGGCAAAACTAGCACCCTGTGCTGCGGGCCCAGGAAGCTTTAGACAAAGGCAAACTGCTGAGAAGACCAAGGGGGTAGGCTTTGCCACAGCACCCCTGAAACCCCTGAGAGGCAAGCGGTCTGTCCCACATCTCAGCCCCTTGCACTCCTGCCTCTCCAGCTGCTCTCTCTATCCACAGGGACTCAGATGGTGGTGGAAGCTCTCTAGCTTCCTCGTTCTTTCTCCCATCTCTCTAGAAAGTGGCTTGGAGCAAGAAGTGCTTGCTCTGGGACCTTGAGGCCGGACACGTGCGGCACAGGGGCTGCCCCCCACCACTGGCAGTGAGTCTGCCACCCAAGTTCTCTAAGCCAGAGCCAGGATGGGGAGGAAACAAGGCCACATCTGAAACTCTGGAGCATTGGAGCAGGAAACATCATTCCTTGGTTCGCTCATTCCACAGATAGTCACTGGGTGCTGACTGCGTGTCCTGGAATAAACGTAAAAGGCCCCAAACAAGAGCATTCGAAAGATAAACAGTGTAAAGGGGCTGGGTGTGGGGACTCACGCCTGCAATCCCAGCACTTTGGAAGGTCAAGGCTAGAGAATTGCATGAGCCTAGGAGTTCGAGACCACCCTGGGCAACATGGCGAAACCCTGTCTCTACCAAAAATACAAAAATTAGCCAGGTGTGACAGTGCATGCCTATAGTTCCAGCTACTGGGGAGGCTGAGGTAGGAGGATCAATTGAGCTCAGGAGGTCGAGGCTGCAGTGAGCTATGACTGCACCACTACACTCCAGTCTGGGCAAGAGAGCAAGACCCTGAAGACCCTGTCTCAAAAAGAAAGAAAGAAAAAAGGAGGAAGGAAGGAAGAAAGGAAGGAAGGAGTGAGGGAGGGAGGGAAGGAACGAAGGAAGGAAGGAGGGAAGGAGGGAAGGAAGGAGAGAGGGAGGGAGGGAGGGAAGGAAGGAAGGAGGGAAGGAGGGAAGGAAGGAAGGAGAGAGGGAGGGAGGGAGGAAGGGAGGGAGGGAGGGAGAGAAGAAGGAAGGAAAGGAAAGGATGAATGAATAGGAGCCTCCTGAGGCTTTTCCATGCCCCGCCCCTGCCCCTTTCCACCCTTGAATGCTGATCGCCTGTTGTTGGTGCCTTCCTTACACCTCACACTGACCTGCTCCCTCCGCTGCTGAACGCTGGCTGGAGTGCTAATAAGAGTCATGATCACTATTACTGCCGAGCTCCTGCTTTGCACTGGGCCTTGTGCCTCGCACACATTGTCCTATGTAGTTCTTGCAACAGTGTGATGAGTTAGGTTCTAGTATCTGCATTTTACAGATAAAGACACTGAGGTTCTGAGAAGTCCCGGTTCTCACCTCAGGTCACCCTGCAATGGACAGGGCAGAGATTTGCCTGGCTCGGTGCCTGTGGAGTAGGTCATAACACACTTGTCATCAGTTTCCCACGGGTCTGTAAGCTCCCTGGGGACAGGCCAGTGCCTGACCCACTCGCCTTCAAATGCTCCCCGGAGCTTGGCATCTGGACCTACACAGGTGGCCGTCTGGTGGAGGCTCCTTTTGTCTTCTGCTCATGTGCCAGGAGTTCCTGAGTGGCACGTGCCTTAGCAACCATTTGAAGGGTCTGTGGCCAGGCCCGCCCTCAGGCCTCCAGCCACCCCAGTGACCTTCCACACCAGCTCTCTCAAAGAGAAAAGTGGGGTTCTTCCCCAAGAAACAGGCAAGCATTGAGTCAGACAGAATAGAAAATCAAAATGTATTCCCACAAGACCTAGCTGTATGGTCTGGCGCAGGTTACCTGACATCTCTGGGCCTCTGTTTCCTCCAGTGGGGCATCCAGCCCCTCCCAGGAATGTTATGAGGATGGAACTTGACGGATATATGGCAGGCCCCCAGCAGCAGTGAGCCTGACCTTCATGAAGCTCTCACCAAATACCGATTCCACTCTGAGCAGACTGCGAGCTTTCTGAGGCCAGAGAAAGGGTTTTGCTCGTCTCTGTCTCCAGCATGCCCAGCCCAGGGACCAGCACCACATGGAGTCCTGGTAAGTGGTGCTGCTGTGAAATTGTCCTCAGCCTGGTGGCATTTATAAGAGCTGGCCCTAACACGCAGGCTTGTGAGGCCTCCACCAGAAAACGCACAAGTGTGTGATTGTCAGCCAAGATGCAGGCCTGCAGGTGCTGTCCTTAGAAATCGTAGCCGTTCCCTTCTTCCCCTTTGTTTTTCTTTGGCCACTGTCCTTGGTCCCACACCTGCAGTCACAGTCAAAGGCTGTGAGAACAAAGTACCCTGCCTGAGAAAGGGCTCCCTGGCCTGCCATGGGGCCGCCCCTGCCACCACCCAGCCCTGGCCCCTGTGGCTGGCCTAACTCTGTTGGGCTGAAGGTGCCGCTTACTGCTGCCAGAACCCCATGCCAGGGTTTCCACTGCAGCCCATCCCTGCCCTTCTCCAGCTTTCCTTTACTCCCAACCGGCTCCCAGGCGGTGCCCAGGGCTGGTCTCTCTGCTTCCAGGCTGGCTCCTCTCGCTCACTGGCACTCCAGATTCCAAGATGTTCATCCCTGCTCTCAGTTGCTTGGCGCCATATTGCTATTCTCTTGTCCCATTCCCCTCTCGGTAAAATCCTTGTTTCCAGCTTTATTTGGTACCATCTTTACTGCAGACGGCGAGTCTGCTCTCAAGCGTCCTCCTCATCTGTGGGCTACTGGGAAATTCCCACTTAGCACAAATCCCCTGTCCATCAGAGCCCCTCCTGCCGGGTGATCGCTCTAGAGGGCCCACCTTCTCGCTCCTTCTCCTGGGCCTCGATGCCTCTCCTGCCTTCACTAAACCTGGGTGGTGGGGGAGCCACTGAGCCCAGCCCTTCCTTGTCCACCCACTCCTCCTGCAGCTGGGGCCTCCCATGCCAAGCCTGGCACTGACAGCAGGCGCCATGGAGGGCAGACGACTAGCTAGGGGATGAAAACCTCTATTCATGACAATATCAAATCCCTGGCTCCGGAGAGGGAGACAGGTTTGCTCCCAGTTGGAGACATCGCAGGCGAGGGAAGCCGATATGAGAGGAGCGTCTGCTTAATGCAGGCTCTGTTCTTTTCACCTGGCAGGCCGAACACAGCAGCTCACTTGTGTCCTGAAATCCTAACTGGCTTCTGGCGGGGAGCTTTGGGGACTGCTGGGGAGACATGTGGCAGAGTGTGCCAGCCATGCCCCCAGCCAAATCCCAGCTTAGCCAGGACAGGGACTCAGGGAAAGGCCTGGTGACGGCAGGCCACACCCATACCCAGTGGGGGACCGTCAGATGAAGCGAAGCCACGTTATCCAACCACCTTCAATTGCCTTTTTCTTTTTCCTGCCCTCCTTTCCAAATGTACCCTGCAAAGTGGGTACAAAGGAATCGTAGACTATCCGTGTTGAAGGCCTTGAGCAATTCCTTCATTCTGTTTTCAACTTTTGAGGGTCACCCCCCTAAAGGTAAGCCCCCTCATAAATCTGTATACTAAACCTGTAAACATAAAGCCATAAACTCTCTCTCAAGAAAACTGTATGCCCCAAATTGAGCATGTAATTATATGGAATCCACAGTCCCTGAGAGCCCACTCTGCAAGCCCCGTAAAGTCCACGTTGAGGACATTTTCCAACATCTCCTTCAGCGGCTGGGAAAGCTGACTCAACTAGGGGCGTCTTACTTGCCAGGAAAACACAGCATGTGGTTGACAGAGAAGGGGTCATATTTAACATCTATTTGGTAAAAAAGAAGTGTGACTATTCATGGAATATGTTTTATAAATGAGAAATATCAAGCTCAGAGTGGCCATTGGGCTTGCACAACCTCCCTGGCTGTCCCCCATAGCTCCATCCCCGCCATGTTCCACAATGGAAGAACGTTTCACTGGGCACTCAGCAGCCTACTGTTCCCAGCATCCCTTACAGCTGTGTGAGATCTTGCCTCTATGTCCTACCAGTGGGATGTGAGCAGAGATGGGTGGAATTCGAAGTCATATCTTTGAGATGCAGGACTGCGCCCCCCCTCCTTTTCCTTCATTCCACTAGGTGGAAGGCAGATGTGACTGTGGGAGTTGGAACAGCCATTCTGGGCCACAAGTTCGAGGCTGGGTAGGACTAAAAAGATGACAGGAAACTGGGACTCTGATGTTTGTGAGCTAGCATACCACCCTGGGACCAGGTCCCTGGGCTTTCGTTTCTTCAGGCCACCATCATTTTAAGTTTGTTCGCTATTGCCTTAGAGTCAAAATTTTAACTCATAACCTCAGATTCCATTTGCTGCTCATCCAGTAGGTCTCCAAGTCCCCTCAGTAATGGGCATTTCTATGTATCCCTCCTCTTGCTCTCAACCCCTTTGCCACTGCTCTACTTCTAGACTCCGAGGTGATCCAAGGGCCTCTTAGGAGACCTCTTTGTTACAGACAAACTGCCCTCCAGACCGGAGCAGCTTTTCTGAAATGCACTCCTGAGCTGGACACTTGACTTCTTCAGCCCTCCAATAGCTCCCTGTTCCCCAAAGAGCGCAGCCCACTCTCCCCTTCACCTGCCCCCAGCCTGCCTCACCAACCCCATCTCTTGCAGCCTGCTCCAAGCTTCCTGTGCTCCCTACACAAAGAAGTGTTTGCCCTTTTCCAAGCTCCCTGTCACCTCCAAAACTTCCCCACATCTCCTGGACAACCTGGTATGTTCTTCTCCAAGGTCTACCCCCTTGGCCAGCCCACCCATCACCTCTTTCCACATGCCCCGCATCACCTTGGCAGTATTTCCATTATAGTGAGGAACTCCGGTAACTGACGTCATCCATCTCCTGCACAGGACAATCAATGCCAGAGTGCTAGAGTGCTTCCCTCAATCCCTAGGTGCTCACCATGTTGACAGGATTCTCTGCCCAAGACAGTTCTGTTGAGTAGAAATATTTGACTGGAGTAAAAAATGGAACTCAGCTTTTTCACACCTCTCTGGGGCCCGCATCCTGCTCTGTTGTGCCTTGTCACCCTAGTGAGGAATGTGCTCCTTCACTCCTTCCATCTTCTAGTTCCTCTTTCCACAAGCGTAATTCCAATGCCAGCACCTCCGCTGCCTGGTAGGAGGAGCAGAATTTGTTGAATGGATGAACGTACGCATTCACTGAGTGCTTTTTATTTTATTTTATATTTTATTTTATTTTGCCAGTCTGACAAAAGGAAGCTGAGGTCTGTTTCTGCACTAGGCCCTGGGCACACAGGGCTAGAGAAAGCCCAAGCCTGTTCTCCAGGCCTTCTCAGCCTGGTGGGTCAGAGGAGGCCAGGGCCATGGAGAAGGATGGAGCCACTGGCTCCCCAGCACCTCCTGGGTGGGTCTCTGTAACATTTATTTTTGCCTAAATGATGTAACCAGACCCGAGGAACTGGTCTTCCCCGCTCCTGTGGGCGGGCTGGAAGAGGTGAGAGGCAGAGTGATCCGAGGCTTCTGGCAACGTGATGAAGTCGTTTGCAGAAAGACAGTTTTGTTCTGACTTGAGTGTTTTTCCACATGACTTCATCCCCCAGCAGGCCTTGCTTGGGTCTTATTTTTTGATGGGCCCCAGCCCCATCTGTGTGGATAAAATGGCCTCTGAACCCTTCCCCGGGGCAGCTGTGCCAGGACAAGCAAGGTCTGTTTGCTGCCCCAGGCCAAGCACCTGGCCCTGCCACCCACCGCCCTGCCAATGGCCCGATTGCAGGCAGTCTTACCCACAGCAGGAAGAGGCCCCGTGGGGCCTGGGGGTCAGACAGGGCGGCAGGGCTGGAGCCAACCTGTGGACCACGCGGCCCACGGGCTTCCCTCCAATCTGGAAAGACCTCACTCTGGGCCCTCCTTGTCCTCTCTCACCTCAGTTTCCTTACCTGCAAATGGGAGTGAGCATCAGTCACGGTTCACGGGGCCCCTAGGAGGATTCAGTGACATAAGGACACATGGAGGGCCCCTGCTCACATTGCCAGCGATGGTTCCTGCATTCTCTTCTTGGTCGGCTCCCTCACTCAAACCTCGATGGGCACCTCCTCAGGCCAGAAACTCCCAGGGTGTCTACAGACAGACCAGGGAAATGGAGAATTACCAATCAGTGTGGAGGGGCTACAAAGGACTGTACACAGCGTGCTGTGGGTGTGCAGATGCGTGGGTGACCAACCCTGTGGTCAGTGTGGGATGAGATGAAGGAAACTTCTTGGAAAGGGGCTTTGGGTCAGGCCTTAAAAAAGGAGAGGCAGCTCACAAAGCAAAACCAGGGCAGTGCAGCGAGACACAGGGGCCCAGCTCAGGTACCATCAGGAGGCATCTGGCGCATGCAGCAGAGGCCAGAGGTAGTGCAGAGGCAGGAGGCCGTGTGCTCTTCACCTACGGAAACTCCAGTGCAGCGTTGCCCCCGATCCTTACGAGGCCTAACGACCCCCAGCAGACACCCAGGCTCAGCCTTCATTTCCACCTGGTCTCCGTCCAGGTCCTGACCTTTAGCCTTTTGTTGCCACATGGTCAAAAGATGGCTGCTGCAGCTCCAAGCATCTCATTCATAGGCAACCGAGGTCCAGGAAGGATGAAGGGCAAAGGCAAGACTAAAGGAAACTGTCTGCCCCTTTCTGTCCCCTAAGGCCCCAAAGAACCTCCCCTAGTTCTCACTGACTCAGTCATTGGACGTGCCACCCCTGGCTGTGAGGAAGCCTAAGGGAGTACCTGGCAAAAGGAATTAGAATTACCATGATTGGTCTACAGTGGGACTGGGTAGGGGCTGTGATACAAGAATCCTCTGCCCACCACCCAACAACATCAGGGTTGTAGCAGCAGGGAGGACAGGCGGTCGGAAGGGAAAGTTAGGAGCAGGGTGGTCACATGTGGGGTGGGTGTCAAGCAGGAGGCTTAGGGTGGCTTGTGTGGTGAAGCAAGGTGGGAGGAGGCTGGGGTAGGCAAGAATTTAACTAGAAAGATTAGAATCCAGGGCTTTAAATGGAGGGCAATCCATCCACAAGGTCTGGGTTTGAAGTTGATCTATGTCTTAAAACCAACACTTGGCCAGCTGTGAGAACTCCTGGAGGGGCACAGGCTCTGCCATCAACTTCCATCTGTGACGGGCTGGATCTTATTCCTTTTAACATCCCTAAGTTCCTTCCACAATGCTGCTCCTACCAAAAAAGATTGCTGAATGAATGAATAAGTGAATGAATGAATGAAGGGCACAGCCTCCCTAGCATCATTTCCCTCCTCTGTATCATGGGGTCAACAGTAACAGCTCCTACCTTGCAGGGCGGCCGTGGAGATCAGATGAGTTGATTGCTGGGGCAATGCCTAATAAACAGGAAGGCTGCTGTGGGCAGATAGGAGGAGGCCGTCCCCCGTGGCGCCAACATAGGCCCCCGCCTGCTGGAACCTCTCACAGCCTGACCACACTGAGCAGCCTGGAGGAGCCAGCATGGCCGCCCTGGATTTTCAGAAGAGGAGGCGAGGAAACACCTGGAGCAGCCCAGAGGGTCCTGCCAAAGACAACGATGGGAGAGTGATGAGGATAAACAGCTGTCTGTCTCTGGTAATGCAATTAGGAGCTAAAATATTAAACACTTTACGACAGGACATACATCTCCCGCATAACAAGCTGCCTCTTGCAAAGCAGGCATTGTCCGAGCTGGGAGACTTGCAGGCCTAGATCTTAGACCCAGCAGCTTCTGCCGAGGGCAACAAACGTTGTCATTTTGGAAGCTCCCTACTTCAGTGGTGGTGAGGATTGTCAGCTTCACAATCACCATGTGCTGAGGTGCTGCTAGCAGGAACACTCTCAGGAATTTGCACATATGCTGAGCCGCTTTCTTCTCAAGGAAGAAGTGTGGGGTAGAGGATATAGAAGGAAGCTGAAGTTCACAGATGTTAAATAACTCACCATGGCCACTCTTCTCACAAAAGGCAAAACTGCCTGCCAGCTGCTGTCCTCTGCAAGAAGCCAAAGCACCCTCCTGGCCATGTGAAGAGAGAGATGGAGTGGGTTAGTAGATGTAGCCGATGGGGAGTATGAATTTCAGCGTATCCCAGGATGGCCCACAGAGCCAGTGCACCTCTGTGGCTCTGGTGTCCCAGATGCTGGGACACATGGCCGTTTACCTGATCTGGATGCGAAAACACCCAGATTTCTGGGCCATCCGTGTCTCAGGAAAAGGTCTAGCTGGCCACCTCTTGACTTTATGGTGAATCATTGATGCTCTAATGAGTTTGAGTTGACACAGATTTGTGGCACTAACAGTGGACTTTCAGGAATCATCGATTAGGACACTTCATGGCACTTCCAAAAACATACTTCTTAGGCAACCAGGCACTTCTAGGCACATGTTTACAGAGCACTGTCTGTGTCTCAATCTAGGCTGCCCCCTAACCTTATCAGGGATCTAAAAAGGCCACACAGCCCTCACACGAGGTGAGATGTTCGCCGAAGCCCTTTCCACGTTCATCACCTCATTTTCTTCTCATCAGAATCTTTCGAGAGAGATTCAATCCATTTCATAGATATGGAAACTGACATCTGAAGGGTGTTCAAATGGCCTGTGTGGCTTTGCTGAGCTCTTGCTACCAGCTAAGCTCTGACTGTCACACCAGGTCTCTATTCTCATGGAACTTCTGGTCTAGCTCAGAAGCGAATCAAGAAGCAACTACATACGCTATGAAAAAGAAGAAGAAGGAGGTGTTTTAAGAGAAAATAACAAGAGGCCTAAGTGGGTGGGGACAGTCGTCTGAGACTGAGACAGAGTCAAGGGAAGAGCATTTCGGGGAGAGGGAATAGAGTCTGCAGGGGCCCTGTGGTAAGAAGGCCCCGAGTGCGCCTGCCGCTGACAGGTGGCCCTGTGGGCAGGGAGGTGAGCGAGGCCCATTCCTTTGCTAGAATCCTTGCAATGAACCATGCCTGTTTGCCTGGCGCTGTGTTCCAACTCAGGGTTTCTGACTTCAGTCTCCAGCCCTCTCACTGCTCCGCAGGGCTTGGTTAGCCCCGGCTTTGGGTGCCCCCCCCCACCCTGCAGCAAGGAGCCCCCTTCTCTGCCTGATCCTTCCCATCTGCTGGGATCCCCCCAAAGTAGCCCCCTGCTCCCTGCCCAGTGTGGTCCCTTCAGCTCTCAGGACCACCCCTTTCCTGGAGGCCACAGGCAGCATTCCTAGGAGCCAGGGGTGGGGGCAGCTGAGGGCGGCTGTGCAAGCTTTCATGAGCATTACATCTGGAGAGGGAGACGGGAATGTTTGTGTCTGAAATTTAGCTAATATCCCAGGAATTTCTCCCGGCGTTTCGGAGGGTTCCTAGGGGGACTGCAAAGCCAGGATGTCTGGGTTCTGGGGGCAGACCGGCCACGCTCAAAGCCTCTTTGTCTCCCTGGCTCTGCCTCTGTATTGACCTGGCAGTGTGTCTATGTATTTTTGCGTGTATGTGTCTGGGTGTTGGAGTGTGTCCCTTTGCGTGTATCTCTTTCTGTCAGGGGTGTGTGTGCATCTGTCTGTGTGCATGCTGGGGTGTGTGTGTGCGTGTGGATGTACGTATCTTTTGAGTCTGGGAGTGGGTGTTGCTGTGTGTCTGTGGGTGTGTGTGCTGTACGTGTGCATGCTGTGTATCTGAGTGTGGATCTCTGTGTGTCTCCGTGTGTACCCGAGTATCTTTTCCTTTCTGTCTTTCTGTCTGCATCACAGTGTGACTCTGGAATCTCCGTTGTGTCTGGAGCTCAGTCTCTCTGGGTGTCTGTCCTCGAGTGTCAGTGGGTGCCTGCCCACGAGTGTGTGCAGCTCTGGCATCGCCTTTGACAGAGAGGTAGGAATTCCCCTGGGTGCCTGGACTTCTGTTCTTGTCTCTCCATCCCCACCCCTGGCTAGGACTGGGCCCCACCCTCCTGTTAGTGAGGAATCCACATGAACTTGTGTCAGAGGTGACTGTAGGGGGAGGGAAAGAGTGAGTGAAAGGCAGTGGGAGGTGGAGAAGAGGACTGGAGACGTGGCTCCTCTGTGTGTCTGTGTGTTGGTGCATGTACCTCTATGCACGTGTGTGCTCCTGTGTGTATTTGCCTCTGTGCCTACCTGTGTGTGTGTGTGTGTGTGTGTGTCACTGGGCACTTGGTCTGTGCATTTCTGTGTCTGTGTGTGTGTGTGTCAGTGGTTGTGTACGTATACCTGAGTCTCTGCATGTGTGCATGCATGCTTGTGGTATATGAGGGGCCACCTATGCATATTTCTGGCAAGGAAGGGTCCTGGCAGACCAAGCCTTGTCTTCATCCCCACCACAAAGAAATGATACCCTCAAGCATCACAGGGGTTCTCCTGGGTTCTGTGCAGGAGCCATGCCCATCCTCCTGTGCTGTCCCCTCCACGCTTTGTGCTTTGGTCACAAAGCATTTTGCACCACATCTTCCAACTGAGTCTCCCCTTAGTCCTGCTCCCCAAGTCCACCATGCCCAGCTGGCCCTTCCTCACCTCCCCATAATGTACTGCTCTGCCCTGGTACCCCACCCCCAGTCCCACCCACACCCACAGCCACAGCACATTGCCCAGCGTGTCTCATTGCTCCCTGCGGAAGACTCATACAGGGCTCCCCCTTGCCAACTTAATGGAGCCAAACACACCTGCCTCTGCCAAAAAGTCCCCCTGGATATCTCAGTCTAGGGGAAGGCTTTGTGCCTCTGCAACCAGCACCCCTTGGGCTGGAGGCATCAGCCTCCCCCCACCCTAACTCTTCTCTCCCTGTATACTGGAAGGGGTGGTGCAAAACTCAGCTCTGGAAACATCTCTGAATACATCTGAAGTCAAAGGCAGGTGGGAGGTGGGAAGGAGAAGGCTGAGGAAATAGGCCATGCTGTAAACATCTCAAGCACCTGGAGAGTCTCTTTACACTTTTATTCTTTATGTGGTGTATTAATTTTCCACGGCCATTGTAACAAATAACCACAAACTTAGTAGCGTAAAACAACAGAAATGTATTCTCTCATAGATCTAGAAGCTAGAAGTCCACAATTGAGATTTTAAAATCTAAGCACAGGGCTCCACTCCCTCCAGAGGCTCCTGGGAGAATTCTTGCTTTCTCTCCCACTTCTGACGGTGGCTGGTGATCCTTGGCGTCCCTTGGCTCGTAGACGCATCTTTCCAATCTCTCCCTCAATCTTCTCGTGGCTTTCCCATGCCTCCCTGTGTCTTGAAGCTCTATCTCCTTATAAGGACAGCAGGCATGGGGCTTAGGGCCCACCCTACATCTAGGATGACCTCATCTCAAGATTCTGAACTTCATTACATCTGGAAAGCCCCAATTTCCAAATAAGGGAGTAATCACAGGTACTGGGTGTCGAGTTAGGCATATCTTTTGGGGGGACATATTTCAGCCCATCTCATGCAGTTCTAGTTCTAGGTACATAACAGAAACTCAAAAACAGGTTTTTGGCCTAAGCAGCTGATAATGACAAGTGCCAGAGCCACAAGAACTGTCGGGGTTGGAGGGTGCCTCCCACACCTGGTGCTCGGCCATCCCACGTGCTCTCCATGGAGTCTGAAACACCTGCAGGGCAGGCAACGCATCACCCTTGAGTGTGCAGGCATGGGCGGGAGCTGGGGTGAGGGCGAGGCTGCTGGGGAAACACGGGAGAATGTTATGTGCCCTCAAAGCTGCCTCTCTGCTCTCCTGAATACTTCTGTGGTTTTTGGCATCAAAGAGTGGATCTTGGTGAAACGAAGAAAACTGGTTCGGGAAGCAAAGAGTGAACAGGTGCTTCCAGGCCTTCTGAAGCCAAGCTCCCTCCAGAGGACTAACGGTCTGGTGGCAGAGTCCTGGCCCAAGGTCTCTGTCCCGGTTTCAAATCCTAACGCTTACGATGTAACCTGAAGTGAGACCCTCTGGCTCTCTGGGCATCACCATTCTGTGGTGGAATCTCGTTGTTGTTGTTTGAGACAGAGTCTTGCTCCGTTGCCCCGATGGGAGTGCAGTGGTGTGATCTCAACTCACTGCAACCTCTGCTTCCTGGGTTCAAGTGATGCTCCTGCCTCAGCCTCCTGAGTAGCTGGGATTACAGGCTTGCACTCCCTCGCCTGGCTAGTATTTTTTTTTTTTCAGTAGAGACGAGGTTTTGCCATGTTGGTCAGGCTGGTCTTGAACTCCTGACCTCAAGTAATCCACTCAGCTCAGCTTCCCAAAGTGCTTGGATTACAGGCTTGAGCAACTGTACCTAGCTGTGGTGGAATCTCTTAATGTCTCAAGTTTACAGTGAGGCCTAAATGAACCTATGGGCCTGAGAAACCCTGTACCTGTGAAGCCCAGTCCTGTTTTCCTGGCAAAGAAAACAGCAATGTCTGGGGCACAGCAAGAACAGCAGCCAGGCAGTTTGCTTTATATGAATTTTTAACCCCCAGGAAATCTAAAAGCAGGCACCTGTTATGTGCCAGGCATCATGCTGGGCCATGGCCTTCAGTATCTTGTTCGCTGGTGCCACGGGGCCTGCCTGCAAGGCAATGGGGTTAAAATTCCTATGGGTTTTTCAGAAGAGGAAAGGGAAGCACAAAAACTGGCCAAGGTCACATCTCTAGAAGGCTTTTGATTGTCTTCAAAGAAGTCACCAAGAAATCGGTTGAGGTGAGGGCCAGGATGATAGAGCGGCAGGTTTGGAAGCTGTTTGTACATTATGAGACTTGAATAGAAGTTTTGGAGTCAAAATAAATAAGTAAGCAGCTGATTTCCCTGGAGAAGACTCAGGCCACCTTTTATTATTTCATTGGCTCAGGAGCCAAAACAGCTGCATTTTATCATTCCTCAGAAATCCATAAAAGGGATGGAAAATGCTGGTGCTTATGGGGAAAATGGATGAGCATTTAAATTTAATTGTGGCCCCCCGCTGCCTGTGATGGGCCTGGAGATAAAGCCTTTGGGCCATGGGATTGCCCCCGCAGAGCAGAGGAGAGAAATAGTTTGCAACTAGAGGGGGCGTCCGGCCTCCAGGCCCACCCTAACACCCTTGTCTCTGGACTCCTGCAGCCTCCATCCCCCTTTCTCCCCATTCCTAGGACGTGGTCCTGAGTGCTTCTGTGTGTTGTGTGTCTGGCCATCTGCCCCAGCCTGGGAGCTCCAGGTGGGTTAGCCGGGTTTCCCTGGCCTCCAGTGGCCATCCCAAGCCTGCACAGTCGCTCACGTGGGAAGCTTCCCTTCCATCCCTGACAGTGGCCTTGCCTGGCCTCTCCTGCTCATCTTTTTTGATGTAACAACCACGCTAGCTTCAAGACTAGCTCTGGCCTCAGTGCTGACTTGGTGAGTCACAGGATACCCACGTTGTTATTCATGCAAGAAAATCAAGGATTGTGGCTTCTGTAAACATAACAAGCATGATTCAGGGGCCTGCGATCCGGTGTTTCCAACAAGCTCCTGGGTGACGCCCATGCGGATGTTTTGCGGACTGCAGCCTGATGCTCACGGCTTCCTGGGTCCATATGCTTCAGTCAGAGATGGGCAAACTGGCAAACTGAGGCCCAGAGGGGCAGGGAGTTACCTGAGGTTACATTATGAGAGGGAGAGAAGAAAAGTTGGACTCCAACCCCTGCCCTGCTCTCTGTCCCAGGATTACAAACTCATATGCTTCAGGGATTGAAAAGCAAAAATGCAAGGATGCGGTCAGCCAGCTTCTACCCCGCTCCTGCCACTGTCTGCAGGACCATGCAGGCCTAAGTGACCGCAGTGCATCTGATTCTCAAGAGAAGCTGGAAATGCAGAATTTCACATACATCCCAGTTTTAGATATTTCCTGGTCAAACCAAACCTATTGGCAAGTCGGGTGGCTCTGGAGTACCCATTTGAACCCTGCTATTTTCCATCCCAGGAGGGCCAGGAAGGCCACCTCCCTCTCCCTCAGCCTCCCACCCAGGCCCCCTTGCATGGCCTCACTTGCTACATGTGGCGGGGACCTGGCCTTCCTGCTCCTGAATGCTGGGGCTGGACAAGGTCACCCCAGCACTGCTCAGGAGAGAGGCCTGAGACCTGAGAGGCAGAATGGAGGAGGCAGGTTTAAGCATCTGGCAAATGTGGCTGCCACCACTAGCTCTGCATGCTCTTAACTCCAACCTTCCTCAGCCTCAGCTCCCTTATATGAGAAGTGACGATGGTCATGACAGACGCCACAGAACCTTTGTGCACATGGACTGAGATCAGAGGCAAGTCCCTGATGCAAGGCAGTGGCTCTGCCAGCTGGAGCTTCTGTCAAGTCCCTGCTCGTTCTGATAGGTTCTCTGCACACTCTGCCTACTGCCAGGGGCTTTTAGGTGCTGCAGACACTGCTCATGGTCCACTTGGTACTAAAATTCCTCTACCTTGCCCGGGTCTCCTCCCTCGCCCCCCTCCTGATTTCCTGTTCCATTTTCACCCAAGCTCCAGACCTTCCTAGAGATCTCTCCTTCCAGAGCAACAGCTTCTCAACAGGCAATGTAGGGATAGGAGAGGCTTCATCTTAAACATAAGCTCTGCTTCACTGAACATGGCTGCCTGGGGCAACGTGGACTGAGATGGGCCGACGTCTGCACTCAGAGTAAGAGGAGCAGCTGTGATCAGTTAGTGATGTCTGCTGTGGGCGTGGCAGTGAGGAGTGGCTATGGTGCATGTGCAGTGTGCAGGCTACTCACCATCTCTTGCAGGGTCCACCTGTTGTCCAGGCAGCTCTTCACAATCTGCCTTCTTATTCAGGCTCCTTGAAGTCCCACCATGAGCTTGGAGGCAGTGCACCACGTAAAACGTGAGAAAATTAGAGACACTGGGAGGTAAAGCAACTTGCCCAAAGTCCCAGAAAGCCCAAAAGTTGGACCAGAGGATGGTTTTGCCTAAGTCCCCTCCCCTTCCTTTGCCTGCTGGCTTTATTTCACCCCATCCTGAGAGTACCCAGTGTCTGGGGACAAGGGTGTCACTCGGTGTGCATGGACCTTTCCCGGGCAGTGAGTGTTTGGGCCCTGACTTTCATATCTCAGAGACAGTTCAGACCTTGGTGGCTCTGGAGCAGCCTGTGTGACCCTGGTAAGCCCCTCCTGATTTGCGGGAGACTTCAGTTTCCCCATTTTTGAAGAGTGGGGAATGGTGCCTCCCATCAAATGAATGGCCAAATGGAGAATCTGCCTGAAGTGCTGGCTACTCAGGAGACCTGACCCCCGCTGCTTCTCATAGAAGAACCTCTGACTCCTCTCCAGCTCCCCCATGGGCTGTGGCTCATTTACAGTCCTGTAAACAGCCCCACATGGAGAGCATCCTGACCTTCTGCAGAAGGAGAGGAGAGCAGGGACCTCACACGGGCCCACCCCACCACCATGGGATTCTGCCAATCCCACCACCAGCATAAAAACATTCCCATCCCTGAGGACACAGAGTGTGGTCAGGCCAGGCCCAGGCTCTTCTGTCCCAGGGTCCAAGGTCAGAGCCCTCTCCTTCCTGCCTGCCTGGTGACTCAAACCACAGCCTCTGCCCCTTAAGCCTCGGCTAGTGGCACCTGCCCCATGCCGCGTCACCTGGCGGGAGAAAGCCAGATGAGATAACGTCTGGCTTGGGATCCGGCTGCAGTGAAAGAAAAGCTCTTTGCACACACGGCTGAGCCTTCACTTATTTATTTATTTTTGTTTGCAGCTCTCAGCCTGACTCAACAAACCAGGTCATGAGGGGGAGAAGCTCATGTCTGTCTTGCAGCCTGATTTCCCATGGAAGGGCCCTGTGTTTACAGTTCTGGGGTTTCCCAGCAAAGAGTAACACTCCAGTTGGAAGCGCATGAAGCCAAAGAATGTCTCTGGATCAGAGAAGGGTAACACACCACCCAAGAACACAGCTCTGTGGGAGGTCCTAGGAACAGGGTTGAAACAGCAAAGGGAAAAAAATATATAGCATTAATTTAGCATCTACTGTGTGCTAGGTAGCGTGCTAGAGATTTCATCTCAGCTCATTTATCCTGAAAGCAGTCATACCAGGCAGGCAATTGTCAGTCCCATCTGTATGGAGAATTTGTAAACATCATCAGCGCTTCTGGTTTCATTTTTCTGGGAGGGCCCTGGGTATAGTATTTTTAAAAGCACCCCAGGAGATTCTAATGGGCAGCCAGGGGTGAGAACTGTGGCCTTAAGCAGTGCTTCTCAAACTTCAATATGCACAGCAACGAACCTCTTGGATCTTATTAAAAAACAGATTCCAATTCAGCAGGGCTGGGCCGAGGCTGCATTTCTGCATGTCTAACTAGCTCCCAGGGGGTGCCCAAGCTGCTGGTCCTTGGACCACACTTTGAGGAACAAGGGTGAAGCCTGTAAACTCCAAGGCAGTATGACTCATTCTGCATCCTGAGTACCTCCAACAATGCTAGGGCAGAGTAGCTGCAGAATAAATATTTGTCAGAGGCATAAAGAAAGGAACAGTCTCGGAGGTAGGTGTTGTGTGGCTATCATGTGAGCTGGGGCTATCATGTGGGCTATCATGTGAGCACAAGTAATTCAAATATCTCATTCACTCTGATTTTCATTTGAAAGATGTGAGCAATCAGATTTTTAATTCCAAGGGGTTATTTGAAGGATTAAATGAGATGATGTGCAGGCTGCTTATTAGATGATATTAAAAATTTTTGCTTACTTTTCTAGGTATGAGAATAGATTTTTGGTTTCAGTTTTAAAATATTTCAACTAGTAGCAATACATACTGAAATATTTACAGGTGAAATGATACAACATTGGGGGTTTGCTTTCAATATTCCAGCAGAGAATGATAAAGTGAAGAAGAAAAGAACACAGAAAAGAGGGGGAAGGAGGAGAAAAAGAAGAAAAGCAGAAGGAATGGATTTAAAAACAACAACAACTGGCCAGGCATGGTGGCTCACGCCTGTAATCCCAGCACTTTGGGAGGCCGAGGCAGGTGGATCACCTGAGGTCAGAAGTTCGAGACCAGCCTGGCCAACATGACTAAAAATACAAAAATTAGCCAGGCATGTTGGCGAGCGCCTGTAATCCCAGCTACTCTGGAGGCTGAGACGGGAGAATTGCTTGAACCCAGGAGGCAGAGGTTGTGGTGAGCTGAGATTGTGCCATTACACTCCAGCCTGGGCAACAAGAGCAAAACTCAATCTAAAAAACAGAAACAACAACAAACGCCAATGATTATTGAAGCTGGATAGTGAGAATAAGGGAGCCCCTCGCTATTCCATTTTTGCATACATTTTCCATGCTAAAAAGTTAGCAATAGTAATTTTAAAATGTGGTAAAGCAGATGACATGCAAGCGCTCAATACACAGTAGCTCCTGTTCCTTTGAGCAGGCTGTGATCACGAGGCACTCACCAGTGCACCCTCCAGCCCTGAGTGACATGCGCTACATCCCAGCATCAGAAAGAGCAACAATGAGATTTGAAACAAGGTCTTCACAGTGCTCTGCCCACAGCACCGCACGGCTGAGAAGCAGGGTTAGTTTACCTTCCCTAACAATTAGCAGCCATGGTGGTGGTAAAAATAAGAACCATTATGGAATACTTACTATGTCAGGACTTTTGTGTGCATTATTTAATTACACAATTTATTTACGTTATTTAATTACATTAATTAATTACATTGTTTCAGCCTTGCAAAACCCTATGAGGTAGATGCCATTCCTTCCACTTCCCCAGTGAGCAGAAGACTTAGAGCTGAGGTGCCCTGGCCGAGGGCACCCTGTCTGCCCGGGACACCTCCAGCATGCACGGGCGGCCTCTGCATTATTTAATCTGTGACCTGCTTTGGTTCTGGCATCTCACTCCTGGTCTCAGCTCCTGAGGGTGCATCCTGCATGCCCTGCTCACTGCTGCATCTCTGGTGCCTGCATCCACAAGGTAGACCCTCAGGCAATAGCTCTTGCCTGCCGGCCAACCGGCCGCTGGCATGGGTGCCCAGGCACATAGAGGGGACAAGTGCCCCCTCTCTTCCCCTCCCTGTCTGAACCCAGCAGGGTGGGATTTCCGTCCTGGGACTGGGCTATTATAAGTACAAGGCCGTCTGCTCCCCTGGGCTACACACCAAATCCTGCTGCAAACTCCAGCATGAATGGCAGCCATTCTCTGCCCAAACTCCAGCTCACTTCAGCTGTGTAGTCTGGGAAGGAAGACTTCAGCCTTCCCCAGGCCTGTAAATACCAAAGCCACACACGCAGCAGGGCTGCAGCAGCCAATAAATCTTGGCCCCAGGGTTCTCTTAAAGAGACAGAGCCCAGGACTGACACCAGGCCAGGCCCTGCCTGGTGACAGCCAGCACGCCATCCACCGCCCCGTGTCCCAGCCCCAGGATGCAGGATGAGGACAGAGAAGGCAAACATGCAGTGGGCACTCTCCCCATACAATTGCTTCTCTTACTTTATGAAATCTAACTGTTCCCCCCCGGCTGCTCACCCTGGAGATAGGCTAACAAGTCCAGTGGGAATGAGCGTAATGCGTTTTCTGGATGTCAGAGCCACTGGGTTGGTACGAGAGGCTGTGTGGGAAAGCAGAGGTCCCTTTGGCTCCGCACAGCCAGCTCAGGGATGCCGAGGTGGACAGGCAGGGTCAGGTGAGAAAAGAAGCCCAGCACATTCCACCCCGAGCAGGCATCGTGGCCACTAGGGAGGACACCAAGATCCACGGTGCTGAAGATGAGAGCTGGACATGGCCTGAGGGCTGACCTCCTTTCATGCCACACCAGAGAAGAGGGAGATGTTCAAAGTCCAAACAGGCAGGCAGCTCACCCAGGGGACCCAGGGCAGTCCCAGGGCTACATCCTTGCTCTCCATAAGGGGCATCTTTGATTGTTCTTTGGATAGGATGTATCTTTTTATGAGGAGGAGTCTGGTATTTAATCGCATCCTCCTAGAAAGGTCATGTTTCATTTCTACTTGAGTCCGTTTCCCATGCATTTACAAATCCTCCAGATAAATGCCTTTTGTCTTGGATGTCTTGCCCGGACACCTCGCTCTGCATGGCGCCCCTGCAGCACGCATCCTGGTGCACAGTCTGTGCTCCCGCTTTGACCACAGATGGCCCTATGGAAGGATTGGTGCTGGAGAGAGGTGGCTCCTGCCCTAAGGAAGCACACAGTTTGGGTAGAAGCTGCAGACCCTATCCTGCCTGGCTCTGCACCCTCTGGCTACCTGAGCAGGGCGCTGGGTAGACCTGTGATCAGAGGACAGAGGGACCTGGTCAGCCCAAGAGAACACGGCAGCCTTCTCCCACCAGGAGGACAGATTGGGGCCAAGTGAGAGGACAGGGTCAGTCAGATTTCCAGGGGCAGAGCTGGAGGGCAGGACACACTGGGCAGAACAAACCCCTCATGCCAAAGCACGAGGGCTAAAAGATTGTACCAGGAGAGGAGGGATTGGGATACAATGCAGCCCCATCCCTGACCACATTTCCAGCCCAAGAGTCCATCCGGAATCGGTGCCCCCTTCCACTTTCCCCACTGAATCCCCGACTCCAATTTTACAGATGAGCAAGCTGGGGCCACGGTGAGAAGAAAACTACCCAAGGTCATCTGGCTAATTGGGGTCAAACCAGTTCCAAAATATTGCCCCCTGGGTCTTGCCTTGGTTGTGTGATTTTATTGTCCCTGTGGAGGCAACTGGTGACTGTGGGAGTGGGGATGCATTTGCCAGTGTTTGGAGGAAATGATTAACTTCTGACCTGCTGACCTTGGCTACCTGGTGCCAGAGTGTTAGGCACCTGCTGGTCACCTGCACCAAGGAGGGCTTGAGAAAGGGCCAGAGCCTTCCACCCCTGCCCAGGCGAGCTGCATTCACTCCACACCCAGGACCATGGACTGTCTAAACTGGGAAGCCTAGTGGAGCACCTATCCCTTACTCAAAAAACAAGCACTGAGTCCCAGAGAGGGACAGCAACCAGCCTGAGGTCACACAGCTACAGGGACACATGCACAGATGCCCTCAGACAACCGGGCATACTGCAAGTTCTTGAGGGCAGAAGAGAGGACTCATGCACCAAGCAGCCCTGGGTGGGAGTGGGCTCTGCCCAGCCTGCACCCTGCCTGGCATAGTGAGGAGGGGCTGTAGGGCATGGGATGCTGTGATGCACTGAGCACTAACTACTCCGGATGCCTGGGCTGGATTTTCATACCTGGCCCTCTTCATTCCTCAACTACAGCTCTGTAAGGCAGGCATTGTCATGCCCATTTTACAGGTGAGAAAACTGAGGCTCAAAATTATACAGAAAGATTATGGGTTTTAAAAATAACACAGCCAGGATTCCAGTGAGATCCGTCTGACTAAAGTTTGTGTTTCCTCTCCTCTCCCTCCCCAGGCAGTCCCTGCCCTGTCAGCTCATGTTTTAGCAAGGGTGCCCCACACTCTAAGGGCAGTGTGAAGCCTTCATCTGCATCCCATGCTGGTCCTACTGAGAAATGAGGGTGTTAGGGTCAGGAAGCCCAGTGCTTGGGCAGTCAGGCAGCCTCAGAGAGGAGGGCACTCTACTTAGGTCCGAAGGATGGGTAGGATTTGGCAAGGTCCCTTGAGGACAACACATGAGAACATATTTCCAAAAATTATCCACCCTGCATGCTCAGAGGCTCAAGGAGAGAGTTGAGGGTTTGGTTGGGAATTCTCTGGCCACCAGCTTTGGGTTGTCTCCCAGTGCTGGAGAAGCCAGATCTTTCCAGTTCAAATCCTTGTTCTTCCCTCAGACATACTCCACCCCAGGGTTCTGAAATCTTGTTGTAACACTTAGGGACCAGCTGTGAGGCATGTCCCAGAGGGCACAGAATGGAGCTAGGAGATGGCCACCAGAATCAAGACCTAGCTTTAACTCCCAGAGGCCAGGTCAGCATGGGTAAGGCACTGACACCCTCAGGTCTCACACATTGGTCTTATCCACCAGACACTGGTTCCTTTCCCGGAGTTGGGCGAAAGTGGTCCGAGCACACCGAGATGCGCCACTCCACCCCCACAGCTGTGGGCACAGAAGTCTCAGCGCTGGCCCTGTGGCGTCTGCTTCAGCCTGCTTCGCTCCATTGTCCCCATCTTCAGGCAGCATCTGCGGCCCACTCACTGCATCTCAGCAAGGGCCCGGCGCCATGCCTCATAGGAGCCCAGGCAAGGTCTAGGGAGCATCCAAGCACTCCATCCTGGAAGTGCCAGAGTGCAATGCAGGGTTGGGTCACCAAGGGTTGGTTCTCCAAGGAGTGTCCCTAAGACAGAAAAAACCCAGGAAGCCCCATCCTGAGCGTCTCTGGGTTGCTGCTGCTTGGGCCTGCACTGCCACATGGTGTTAGTGTCAGCCAGCAGCCTATGAAGAACGCTGTGAGGTCATCAGGAGGTGTATGAGCCTGTGGGCAAAGCCCTACCGTAGAGTCAGATGGGTATGTGGTCCAAAGCTGGCCCTGCTAGCCACATGCAGGCAGCAAGGCATTATACATTCCTTCTCCATGGTGAGGATAACAAGTATCTTCAGAGCTGTTATAGGAATTAGGAGTAAGAACAACTGCAACAATAATAATAGTGCTCCCTTATTGAGATCTGACCATATGCGAGGCACTGTTCCAAACCCTGTGCATGCAGAGGTCTTCTGATCCTCCTAGCAGCCCTGTGAGCCAGGGGCTGGCAGGACCCCTGCATAGTTGAGGAAACTGAGGCACCTTAAGGGTAAGGAGCTCATGTGCTCACACAGATGGCTGCTGGCAGAGCAGGGCTCCCACCCAGACCTCCCACCCAGACCTCCCAGCGGCTGTCTGTGCTCTTAATACCTGGGCAAACGCCTGCCTTGCAGTTGGTGATCAATAAATGTATCAATAACTCACCATTACTGCCTTTCCCAATGATGGAGCGCAGGCACCCACGAGGCCCGGGGCAGGAAGCACTGTGCTGCCGCATTCCTGGGAACCAGGTCCACGTTGGGTGGGGTGCCTGGAGATGGCTGGGACACCGCAGGCTCATTCCAGTGACCTCTGTGATGGAATGCCCTCCTCCACCCATGGCCTCTGCAACAGACACAGGCCCGAGGTTCCAGGTCTCAGGAGTGTCCAGTTGCAAGCAGGAATGGCCAAGTGGAAAAGCAGCCCAGGTCTATTTTGCACCTAAGGCTCTACCCCTCCTCTGCCCAGGATGCTGCCAGGGGGGATTATGCCACTGTCTAACTCTGCCTTCTGCTGGTCTGTCTTTAAACATTTTAGGAACAGGAAGCCATCCTGTGGAGCCTGTGGAGATGGGAATGAGGGTGGGGGCAGAGTGGGAGGTGAGCAAAGCCTTTTCCTTCCGGCCTTCCCTTCCCAGGCTGGGAGAAAAAGGAAGCTTTCAGAAAGAGTCAAAAGTGAACAGGCTCCAGGGTGACCTTTTGGGTTCTGTGTCAGCAGAAGGTGTCCCAGGACTTTCTCTCCTATTCCCTTTGTCTCTGTTTTTACAATGGGATGGAAGCATCTGGAAAGGAGAGAAAACACCCTTTGACGTGTGGGCATTTTCTTCGCATGTCCAGGGAGCTTTCAGCTGTGACAACAGACTCCATCCAAGGCCTTCCCAAGCCTGGGAGTTTCTCCCGAATCCAGCGGCAAATAACTTTCCACCGTGCCCACCCACTGGACAGAAGGAGGTGGCGCACACCGTTTTCCAACCTCAATCACGCTTCACAGTCCTCTCGGCTAACACTGTCCTTTTACTGTTATTGACTGATTAATTTTCATTTAGTCAACTTATTTCTAGGCTTACATAAAGGCATTTTAAAAGAACATTTTGTATCATTATCATAAAAGAAAAGCTAGTCTTTTCTAAAACACTGAAACGACTATCTGTTATCTTGTGTGAACGGTTTCCAGTGTAGCCCGAATCACCCTGCACACCACAGGGAATTCTGCTCTGGCTCAGCCCTCCCTGCCTACCTAGTCCATCCCTCTCAAAGGTTTGCTGTGTCACCTTCAGGACGGTACATCGGCATCTTAAGGCCCTTCTGTCACTTGCAGATCTGCTAATCCTGGGCCACAGACTCCTCAAGTCCTCCACTCCACTGTTCCTCCTCGGAAATGCCTCTAGCACCAGCCAAGCTCAGCCATGGAGGGTGAACCATTGGTTACCCAGGAGCTCTGTGAGCAGCTGGGGCATGAGGGGAGAGGGAGGTGGTACCTGGTCACTTGCTGCCACAGCCACATGCACAGCCTACCTCCATTCCTGGGACATAGTCAGGAGTTCACCTTCTAGAAACTATTTCTCAGGAACTAACTTTCACCGTTAGTTCCAACTCAGAAGTGCTCTTCCTAAAGCAACTGAGATGCCAACTCTAGAATTTGTTATACCAACTAGATTCCTCCATGGTGATCCTTGTCAAGTTTCATCATTTATTTTGGGTAGGGGAGCAAATTCTCCTTCATGGTTGTTTCCCCTTTACCCCTCTTTCCAATTCCCCTCTAGTTGGGGGAGGGAGTCTCCTATCCTGCTACGTCATGCTGCCATCTCTCCAATGCTACTGTGCATAGCAAGGGCACAACGTGCTGGTAGTTGTGGTGTGAACGTGTCCCCCAAAATTCAGACATTGAAACCTAATTGTCATTGTGATGATATTAACAGGTGGAGCCTTTGGGAGGTGATTAAGCTGTGATAGTCCTTATGAAGGGAGCTGGTGCCTTTAGAAAGAGGTGTGAGAGAGCTACACCTCTTGCACGTGTGAGAATGCAGCAATAGATGGCATCTTGGAAGCAGAGAGCAGCCCTCACCAGACATCCCATCTACCAGCGCCTTGGTCTTGGACTTCCCAGCCTCCAGAACCATGAGAAAAAATGTCTGTTGTTTATAAATTACCCAGTCTCAGGTATTTTGTTAGAGTAGCACAAACAGACTAAAATTCTGGTGAAATGCCTCAGCAAACAATGGTGCCCTCAGGTGGGCTCTGTGCCCTTCCTTCTCCCAGAGGGCATGCACAACTGGCCAAGTGACTGGTAAGAATGACCTGACCTTAACTGAGCACCTACTGCATTCCAGGCACTGAGGTGGAGCTTTCCTCACATTCTCTCACAATTTCCCACAACAACCTGGTCAGCTGTGCTTTCAGAATGTGCCCAGGTCCCCCTCTACTTCCCACTGCCTCCAGGGGTCCCTCCTCGTGTGAGCCAACACCATCTCACTGGGCACATCAACAGCCCCCAAAGGATGTTCTTGCTCTCACTCCTGTCTCCCACCTGCTCCTGTCTTTTCCCAACACAGGGGTCATGAGTTCCTCCTAAAATGTAAATAACTTCACATCCCTCTTTAAGGTAACATGCTCTTTTGGTTCCCTGTCTCACTCAGAGCAAAAGCCAAGGTCCTAAGTAAGCCCTACCTGGCCTGCCCCAGACTGCCCCGCCCCCAGCATCTCACACCTGTCTCTTCTCCTCTTCTGGTCCTCTCTGCCTCACTCACTCCATCCCAGACCAGGGGCTTCCTCGCTGTTCTGACACACCTGGCATATTTCCACCTGAGGACGTTGCACTTGCTGTTTCTCTGCTTGGATTCCTTACGCCCTGGAAGACACGTCACATGCACCGTCACCTTCTCCTGGTCTGCCTAAATAGCATCTTCTTGGTGGATCCCTCCCTGGACATCTTACCTGAGATGATGTCCCAACCCTAAGTTTCATATTTCCCTGCTCAGATGAAGTTTCCTTCATGGCATTTAGCATTTTCTAATATTAACTTGAATTCTAACTACTTTATTGTCCATCTTTTCCTATCATTCTTTCCCTCGCCACCACCAACCTGTTCTTTTCTACTAAAATATCAACTTCCTGAGTGTGTGGACTTTTGTCGGATTTGTTCTCTGGGGTAAACTTACACATCAAGATTGGCTGAAGCCAGGGATTCAGGAACTATGATGCATTTTATTATGAGCAGCCTGAGGCTCAGAGAAGTAATGGATTCTGCTCAGGTAACACAGCTGGTAAGAGATGAAGCTGTTACAGACACTCTGGTCTATCTGTCTTCCATATCAAGCTCCCTCTAATACCCATGACAGTGGCTCTGCCAACCACAGCTCTGTGTGTTTCAGTCCCTGTGCAAAGCAGGAGAAGCCAGAAAGACAGCTGCAGCCAGATTCCCCCAGGACTTGTTGGTCTCCCAGCATCACGAGTCTCCAGGACGAGAGGCCCCTTAGTGGCAGCAACTGACAAGGGCCAATAATTCAGTACCAGTGCTGGGAAAGGAAGATTTTTTTTTTAACTCATTTTGCAAGAGAAGAAAAAATGCCATTTGGCCTCAGAAAAATGTTCTTGCTGCCAAACACATGATTTTTGCACATGGTGAGGACGTGTGATTTTTACATATGTATTTTTTCCCTTTTAGTAAAAACAGTTTCATCCCTGGCAAGACAGTGAAAGAAAGGGAGTATAAAAAGATTGCCATGGAAAACCATCACTTTGCCATTACAGAGACCAAAAGCCAAGAGTTTAGAATCTCCATAGATAAAAGGGAACCAAAAAAAAAAAAAAAGAGAGAGAGAAGAAGCGAGACAAAAGATCACCAGTGTTTATGAAATAAGAAATAGATCAGGGGCTGACCCCCTTGTGTCCACTGTACAGCACCCCAGGTCTTCAAGAGTATTTTGATGTTTCTCAACTCTGAAGCAGCAGAGGAGGAGCAGCATCGTGCACTCTTCCTACCGTGCCCCGGGCAGACATTAGTAATCAATCACAGCATCCCTTCTTATTAAGCAGGGATGCAGCCTCAAGGCACTCCAGGAAGCCCCTACCCATTGATTAGAGTTGGCAAGTAAGATGAAACAAGGTTGCTGTTCTGCCTTAATCAACCCCTTCATTTTGTGTGTGAAGTAATTCAGACACAGAGAGAAGCTGCGAGCTGGCAAAGGTTACACAGAATGTTTGCATAAATAAGTTCTTTTCCAGTTTTGCTGCTAGCTCTCAGGCCACGATTTGTTCCACTAGGCTCCCTGTCTGCTGAGTGACTCCCAAGTCTCTTCACGGATGTGAGAGGTTGTGGAGTTCCTGAACACCTAACGGGCAATTCCGTTCAGAGCTTAGATTTTCTGCCTCCATGGACTTTCCATCAGTGCCAGAGCTATGGGCCATGATCCTCTGCAAAATCACAACAGATCAAAATGGCCTCCCTAAAGGACACAAAAGCTCCCTCCCAGGACTGTGGCCTTTCACGTGTTTATTATGGAAGTCACTGTTAAAAGGGAACAGCTAATAAACTGTGAAGGGTCAGCATTCCCACAGGAAATTGTCACCACTTTAGAGATGGTTCTTGTATATTTTTCCTCATTTAAGAATAAAATTTTCCATGGGATTAGCATTTCTAAAGTGTTTTATGTGAAACACATTCTCAAGATGTCCTAGAAGATTTTTCACAAAGATAAGCAGAACTAAAATACAAACAAAATAAAATAGAAAAGCTGTATGGCCAACTATCTTGGAACTCAGCATAGGGATACCTCTTCTGTGGAATCGTGCCACATCTTAGAATGTAAAAGGCCCTGAGAAGTTCTTCCTAAAGTACTAGACGTTATAGTTTTCAGTATGCACGTGTCCATAGAAACCTGTTTGCACATAGCATTTATGTAGATTCTGCTGGATGCTCTTTCAAGAGCACTGGTTTAGATGCAGTGCTTTCAAGGGGGAAAGAATGCAGGAGTCCATATTCAGAAGAACTGAGTTTGAACCCTGGCTATGGATCTCTGACTTCTTTTTTCCTAAGGATTTTGTACTTCAATTTCTACTACCTAGATTATTTAGTTTGGGTTTTTTAAATGCATTTATTTGTTCAAGATAATATAAGTTTACTATAGAGAATTCAGAGAATATAAAAATGTGTAGAAGAAAATTAAAATAACTCGTTGTTTCATCATATGGTGATAACCGTTGTTAAAACTTTGATGTATTCCTTCAAGTCTATTTAGTCTATTAAAAGGATCTGTAGGCACATACTTAAAAAATATTATTATAATCTGCATAGTTTTATATCCTACTGGTTTTTTCTTTTAACAATAGGGGGAAAAAAAGTGTAAGTGACCAAAATATCCAACAAAGCTCCCTGATAACACGAATTTAAGTGACATCATAGGATTTCATTATTTGAATATTATCTGAAAGCTTTGGGGCAAGATATTTCAGAACTTAGAATTATTTAGATTTGGAAAAGGTGAAAATCTGTGAAAAATGATATATTGGAAAGCACCTGCAGTGGGACCTCAACGGTAGCCTAGAATCAAATACAGTATTTGGACAAGAAAATATTTGAATATTCTCACTAATGGAGATAAATGATGACTATTAAAAAGCCTCCCTTCATTTCCCGGTTTTTGCCACCAATGAACTTGCAGCAAACCTAATGCAGCTCTGATAGCTGTAATTGCCTAGCGAATTATGGAATTCTGCTTATCATATTGTGGACTTGTACTGTGATTGCCAACCAAGCCAAACCTTCGTTGTTGACTATTTGGACTGTTTCCAATTTTTTGTTATTGTAATAAGTAGGGCTGCAAAGAGCATTTCTTGTCCATAAATTTTTTTGTACATCCATAGTTGTTTCTTCAGGATGTATTCCTAGAAACTGAACTCCTGGGTCACAAAGAATTAATGTTTTCAAGATTTTTAGCCTATCTGCCAAAATGCTCTCCAGAAAAGCTGAACAATTTATATTCTCAGCATTAGTGCATGAAGGGGGCTATCTCCCTCTCCATCCACACCCCCTACTCCCAGAAACAGCAACACTGGTTATTATCAGTGTTTGATAAATGGATTCCAATTTGAAGATTAAAAATTTTCATCTCTCTTTGAGTATTACTAGCAATATTTGACTTTTTTCATATGCTAACTGAATGATTATATTTCTTTTCTTAATGGTCTTTATATATTCCACACAAATCTTTTTATTGAGATGTTCATATTTTTCTTTTTGACTTACAAGAGCCTTTTGTGGATTAAGTATATTAAAACACTTTGAATATCACATATGCGGTAATATTTTCCTAGTCATGTTATTTGACTTTTAATTTTTTATGGTGTTTTAATAGTTCCCCAAATTAAAAAAAAAATGTAAAATGTGGAATACATGTGGAATACAGAATACTTACAAACGTACAAGAATGGCAAACAAAAGAGCTTGCCTATCCACCCAAAATAACTACACTATTTTAGTGAAGAGTTTTCTAATATTTTCTGTTTCTTTCAAACAAAGGTATGTCATTTTACACATGGTTTTATAGCCTGGTTTGCTTTCACTTATTCTTGTGAATAATTTTTCCATTTTAATAAATATTCTTCTATAATTCAAGTTTTATGACTTCATAGCATTCCATTGTATCCAACCATCCTTTACTTAAATATTCTCTGGTTTTAGATGTTCAAGTTGTTTCCAGCTTTCATCATTCCTTGGAATGCTGGGATGAAAACCTTTAAACCATCATCCATCCTGTCATCTCTAATTGTTTCTTTATAATGAATTTATATAACTCCTGGGAGAAAAGGCAGGTGAAGTTTAAATTCTTTTTTTTTTTTTTTTTTTTGAGACAGAGTCTTGCTCTGTCACCAGGCTGAATTGCCGTGGGGCAACCTCCTGGGTTCAAGCGATTCTTCCGTCTCAGCCTCCCAAGTAGCTGGGACCACAGGCGTGTGCCACCACGTCCGGCTATTTTTTTTGTATTTTTTAGTAGAGATGGAGTTTCACCATGTTGGCCAGGATGATCTCGATCTCCTGACCTAGTGATCTGCCCGCCTTGGCCTCCCAAAGTGCTGGGATTACAGGTGTGAGCCACCGCGCCCAGCCTGAAGTTTAAATTCTTAATTGTTTTTCCAGTAATTGATATTTATTAGGCATATTTTAGAAATATAGAGTGGTTTTTAAGAAAATAAGAATCATTTATAATTTTTTTCATCCAGAAACAGCTCCTGTTGAAAGGTATAGACTTTTGTCTATACCTTTACATCTGTGCATGGATGTTCATATAAACAAAGCAGAGTTGCGTTGTATGCGCTATCTTCTAAATGCAATGTATAAATGTAATTTTCAACCAAGATACTTTTACTGGCCTCATTACAGCACATTGTTTGGATGTACCTCTGTTTATTTAATCAATTGTTTATTGCAAGAAATTTTAAGGTTTGGTTATCCAAACATTAGAAGTTATCTACAACACTGTGATGATCATTGTAATGTTCTTAATAATTTCCTCAAGATAAAGTTTAACACAGGAAATCAGGGAGTTGATGATATGTAAATTTCTGAGGACTTTGATATACGCTGGTGGAGTACCCCATGGAGTCTGACCTACTTTACCCTCCCTTCTGTGATATATGATGTTGCTTCCCAGAACCCTGACCAGTATAGGAAACTATCTTTTATTTAAAATATTTGGTGAAATGTGAGATCTTGTTGCTATTTTAGTGCATTCTTAATTGAAAAACAACAACATGGAACATTTTTTCATATGTTAACTTATCATTTGTTTTTCTCTTCTGTTAATTACTTATTTCCATTTGTCTATTAGGAGTATTTATCTTTTTTATTGTTTTGTAAGCTTTCTTTACAAATTTTATATGCCACATTTTTACGAAGTATTTTTTCCAGTCTTACATTTGCTTTTGTTTTTTTAATTATTATTACGCCTATAGTATATAACAAAAATAACTGTATAGTCTGACCTATCAAATTGGTCTTTATAATATCTTCTCTCAACATCTTCCTTAAAAAGACCCTTTCCAGTCCCATATTTTATGTTGGAGACTGACCTACATTTTCTTCTAGTACCTTTGCGACTTTATTTTTTTATACATCTTTAATTCACCAGGAATTTATTTTAGCTTATGACTGAGCTAAGGATCCGAGTTAATTTTTTTTCGACATCATTTATTGAATAATCCATCCTTTCCACAAGGACTTGAAATGTCACCATTATCACATACTAAATATTTATGCATACTCCAGTCTGTCTCTGGGCTTGCAGTTCTGTCCCATCGATCTCTCTGTCTATTCTAGGGCTGAGAGAAGAGGGGCTTCTGGGGTAGAACAGGCAAGACTTGATAACTGATTAGACATGAGGGGAGTTGAAGATGACTTCAAGGTTTGAGACTGAAACCTGGATGGATGTGACACCATTCATCAAGGAAATGGAGGCAGGGACGGGTTCGTGCTACCCCAAGTCTCTTCTCACTTCAATCCATCACTCACATTTCAGGCAGAATAAAATTTTTAATACATATTTATTTAATATATTGGAAAAATAATGCATGCACATGTGTAAAAAGATCCAATTCATACAAAAGGTTTCCAATGAAAAGTAAGTCTCCTCCATAACATGTCCTCCTAATTCCCCTCCATAGAAGCAAACGCTGTTAATAGTTTCTCATGTGCCTATATAGAAATAACAATTTCTATAGAAATTGTTACATGTCATACACCAACAACTGAACCCTCTCTATTACTCTTATTGCCACCTCCTTAACAGCTGTCTATAGTACCTGAACCATTTTCTTCACTATGATGGGACAATCTCACTTCATAACTCTCATTATCATTAAAACAATCTCTTCCTAATTAATTCAATTAAGTACCTAGTAACTGGCAGTATCTTCTATAGGAAAAACATTAGGTGCATACAAGCACAGGTAGATAGATAGGTAGGTAGGTAGATAGATAGACAGACAGATAGATGTCTTTATGCACGCACATCCATACACATCTTTCAAACAAATTGGGCCATACTACAAACACTATACAGCACCCTGATTATTTTAAATTCAATGATTTATCTTAGAAATGGTTCTATATGAACATATGGACGCAGGGAGGGGAACAACACACACTGGGGCCAGTCAACGGGAGGGTGTGAGGGTGTGGGGACAGGGAGAGCATCAGAATAAATAGCTAACGCATGCAGGGCTTAACATCTAGGTGATGGGTTGATCATTGTAATGTTCTTAATAATTTCCTCAAGATAAAGTGTAACACAGGAAATCAGGGAGTTGTTTACCTATGTAGCAAACCTGCTCATCTTTGTACATGTATCCCAGAACTTAAAATTGAATTAAATTAAAAAAAAAGAAATGGTTCTATATGAACACAGGTAGATCCACCTCCTTGTTTTAATGGCCATTTGAAGTTCCACTGAATAGTACACCATCATTTTTTTACCCAGGCTCCCTAGGGGGACACTTTGGGAGTCTGTCCCAATTAAGTTTTGTTTTTTAAGGATGGGGTCTTGTTATATTGTCCAGATTAGATTTGAAATCCTGGGCTCAAGGGACCCTCCTGCCTCAGCCTCCCAAGTAGCTGGAACTATAAGCATGTGCCACCATACGCAGCTTGATTACTTTTTTTTTTTAAACACAGAGTTGACCATGTTTCGTTTCTGTTTAAAATTTCTCCTAGCTTCTCTCTCCCAACAAAACATAATACACTCCTTAGGTCTGACTACTGGGTCTTCACAGTGCAGCCGCCTTTTCCTCTGAGCCTCATCACAAGATATTTCTCATCTTGGCCCTCTGACTCACTGCCTTAAACTTCCTGCAAGTCTTTCTATGCCCCTCTCACACCCTGTGGTCTCTTCAAAGCAGGCCCTGTTCACTGAAAACTGCTCTGCTTTGTCCACTGAGGAACTCCTATGTTTCCTTCAAAACTCTGCTTAGTGGTAACTAAAATTAAATTAATTTTAATTTAATTGACTAAACAGAGTTTTGAAGGAAACATAGGAGTTCCTCTGTTATGCCTTCCCTTAATCCCCCTCACCTCTCTGAACATATGCAGTGTGGAGGTGTGTGCACACACATTATCACACACATACATACAGTTATTCACTGCATATGACATTTCAATCAATGACAAACTGCACATATGACAGTAATCCCATAAGATTATAATGTCATATTGTTACTGTATCTTTTCTGTTTAGATACATAAATACTTGCCATTGTGTTACAATTGTCTACAGTATCCAGTGCAGTAACATCCCGTACAGGTAGCCAAGGAGCAATGGACTTTACCATATAGCCTAGGTGTGCAGTAGGTTGTACCATTTAGGTCTGTGTAAGCGTAGTCTATGGTGTTCATACAATGATGAAATAGCCTAATGTTTCTCAGAATATATCCCTGTCATGAAGTGATGCTCCACTGTAAATATATACACATGCACACACACACACACGCACGCACACACACATACATAACCAGAACAACGAGCTACTTTACCCTCAGCACTCCCAGAGCACATCATTCATCCCGCTGAGGCTCCATACCTTACTCCCTTCTAACTACTATTAAATCTTCCTACTTTAGCTCAAGAAGTGCCTCCTCTAGGTGGTTTTTCTCGAGGCTCCAGACAGAACCGACCACTCCGCCCCTCACCTCACTATCCCACACCTATCAGGAGACCCTAGGACTGCACTTCTATTATTTTCATGGCTTTTTTCTTTCCTGAGAGTAAAGATTACAAACTCCTTGAGACCAGGCGTTACCTCCTTGGTCGCTGCATTTCCCAGAGTCTGATGCTGTGTCCGACGCACACCAGGTGGTTGGCTGGACAGAAACTCAGCTGGAGCAGAGCAGGGTGGTCATCTTGTTATTTCTGGCAGTGCCCATTCTGACTTGTCTGTGCTCTACCCTGTTGTCTATGCCAGCACCATCATGGAATGTCACCTTGGTATTCAATAAGTGTTGATTGAACTGTCATCATTACTTACATGTCTATAACTCACTGGACTGCCTCTATCTCAAAGATGGAATCTATCATATCAATTTTTGATTCCCCAGGATCTAGGTGAGCACCTGACATGTAGTAGATACTCAGTAAATGCCTGCTGAAAGAATTGAGCAAACGAGGACAGAAAGCAACAAATTTGCTTTGGAGCCTGTGGTAGCACCTGGGCATGGCTTCCCACCCCTTCAGTTATGGGCCTCCGTGTTTAGGATCAGGACAAAAATGCCTTCAGATGGCCACAAAGCCCTGCACTGTCTGGCTTCTGTCTGTCCAAATTGGTTATAATCATCGGTGAATGGCAGAAAGCCCCCAAACGACTGTAACTTAAATATGAGAGAAGTGTTTTTCTCTCTCTTGAACACAAAGAGATCAATGGCTGGGGGCAGAACATGCAGCTCCATGGTCATCAGAGACCCTGACTGCTTCCTTTCTGTCATTCTGCACCCCCTCACCCAGGATCCTGCCTATGATTCACAATGGCAGTTCCAGCTGAGAAAAGCTGTTGGAATTCCTGCTCCCACATCCTGTGACTTGGTCAAGGGCTGAGCCTGCGTATGGGTAGCTTTCAGCTTTTGGGTTTTTCTTTTCTTTTCTTTTTTTTTTTTTTTTGAGATGGCGTTTCGCTCTTGTTGCTCCGGTTGGAGTGCAATGGTGTGATCTCAGCTCACTGCAACCTCCACCTCCTGGGGACAAGCGATTCTGCTGCCTCAGCCTCCCAAGTAGCTGGGATTACAGGCATGCATCACCAAGTCCAGCTAATTTTTTTTTTTTTTGGCATTTTTAGTAGAGACAGGGTTTCTCCATGTTGATCAGGCTGGTCTCGAGCTCCCGATCTCAGGTGATCCGCCTACCTCGACCTCTCAAAGT